>VXAK01021016.1:1840-14573 GCA_013399435.1 Arenaria interpres
GATTAATAATTAAGTGTGCTTTAATATTAAACTCCAACACGCTTAGGAAATATGTTATTACTTCTTATACATATCTGCAAGCGTACAAAAGTAATAGTAGAGGTAAGAAAAAATGTTAGCTTGCAAACTGGAAACAAAATTACATCTTGCTCCAATTATACCACATATCAATGGATACCACAAATCTGGATTACTTAATCTACATGTTATCACACCCATGCACTCAAATTTGATAGTTACCATAAATCATATACATAAGCAGAAAACCAGCATTTTAAAAGTTTCTCAAAAATAAAGCAGTTGACTTTTCACTATTATGAATACAAAGTTTCTCCTACTAGCAGATGAAGTGTTTAGTTTAAACATCCAGAATCAGCGAGAGCCAGATCAGATTTCCTTTGCCTTTATATGATGAGGAAGTTGTTTCTAGTTTTCAGAAGAAATTGCCACTGAAGTTGTCATCCATGCTTTAGTAGCATTAGATTACCAAAATACTAGCTACTCCCCAAATATCTGAAAAATCAAAGCTAAGATACAATAGATGTCTCACTTGATAACTGTACATTTCTTTATATCACATGAATATTCCAAAATCTGTAATGGTTTCTTATGTGCAACAGTTATGGTGTTACTTTTAAATGTGAAAACTCCATTCAAACCTAGGATTTTCCAGGCTTTCGTTTCTTTCCACGTCATGTTGTTTCAACTGAAAATGATAGGAGGACATAAACTTGGTGTAAATTCGGGCCTGGAGTTTTCCGTTAAGACAGAGTGTTATACTCTATCCCCATCCAAATAAACTCAAATGTGATTATTTTCAGAATTGTTCTCCCGTCCCTGCATGTAGTTATGTTAAAATAAAAAAATAAACCAAACCAAAAAAGTAACTGCAATGATAAGGAGTTGTTTGAAAATAATTTAAAAAATTGCCTAATTCATGATCCTGGGTCGCATTAAATTATATCACTCTTTAGGATACAATAATATTACATAATAATTTGTTTTAACATATATAGTAATCTAAACAAAATACCAAACAATGACTACTTCACTGAAGTTCTTGCCTGTTTGTATGTCCTTCCAGAGAACCCAGGATTTGGAACTGTCCTCAAATATAATGAAGCAGTTCTGTTTCAGTTTGTTTATCTGAAAAACAAAAATACAGTGGAAGCCACAAATAAAAGGACTAAACAGAATAATGTATTTAATATTATTAAGTGAGTGAGACAATAATATTGTAATATTTAACCAACATATAATACTGTAGGACTGCGGTGAAGTTAAAAATTTGTTTACCTTTTTGATAGTTCCAAGATAAAACAAGCCATCTGACCATCTAGCTAGGACATCCTGACCTTCTTCAAATTTACACAGTGGCTTTTTGGCTTTCTGTCCATCGCATAACGACAGCTTGGTCAGAGATGCTGAGGTCTTATGGCTTCGACGTAAAGGAGACCGCTTATGGACCAGTGAATTACCCACCGCTGTAGAGTCTCTAAAGAAAGGAAAGCAAGAAAAAACAAAGATAGAACTAGGCTAAAATGAGAAACCATATATGTTAATTATTAATATGATTCACGGACAGAACTCAGCTAACTCCAGAACTTCAGGTAGCTAAAAACTTGGTCATGTTTTCAGACTTCACACACCTCTAGTAGCAGTGCCTCTGCTACTATAAGAGTCTAAAAATTTGAAAAAAGACAAATTTATATAAAGAAAAATCTTCTATGAAATCAACTAATGTAAATGAAGACAACACAAACTTACCAGCTCAGACACTTTTCACAAAGTCACCCGAAACATCAAAGAATGCATCAATAACATTCAATACAGGATTACTTACGCAAAACAGTCACTGAAGTCACTGAGAGGTTTCTAAAATTCCAAGGAAGCTAAAAAGTTAGTAAGCTTTTTCTAACTATGTTACCTTGGTAGGGAGAGTAGTTGTTGACAATTGACATGGTACTCCATAGTCAGTTACTCAATCTAGCTATCAAACACAACACTCCAAGTAAAGGAGGCAAATACCGAAGGTTATAAAATAGGACCAGATAATGCACAAGGAAGAATCGTTGTAAATAATAGACAGAATTTGAGACCATAAAACAAAGTTACAATTCCTATATCCAAATGTATTTTCCTCTTTAGAAACTAAGTGTACATATAACTGACACAAACATGACAGATCAGGGAGTTAAAACAGGATAGAGTCAATTGAAAGAGAGAAGCTTCACCTCACCCAAGATAGCTTAGGTACACTATCAGCAACAGAAACACTTGAATTAATCGCAAAGCATCAACAAAACCAGTAAATGAATCACTGTCCTATTTATTTTTATGATAATTACTATTCAAATGTTAATTAAGTTACTGTAAAGTTTCAAAGAGAAGGGAATCCCTTCTCCCTAAAAAGTCTACTGTTGACATTCAATACGAAAATAAAATTGGAATTATAATGGCTTAAGACATCAAAAATATGCAAAAAGGCAGAAGTTAACATTCTAGAGAGCGATCAACAATTTTGTTTTGTACTAAACAGTTTAAACACAAGAAAACTAGACAGCTATATTAAGCACACTTATAATCAGCGTAAATCTAAACAATGACATGACCGTAAGAGCAGCTATAATGGGCAAGACAAGTGTTTCACTTACCCCAAGAACTCTAGCAGCCTCATGCACAACTGGGTCACCAGTTTAAGTCCTGTCTGATCCCAAGTATAAAAATATTCAGACAGGTGACTAGGGAATACCAGAGGAAAACACAAAACTTAGAATAGCACTCCTCTCCCAAATAGTCTCTAAGTTTCTTACAGGCTGTAATTCCAAAGATCTCAAACAGTAACATCTTTCTTTTTTTGTGTGTTTAATGGAATTTTCTTCTGCAAATTTTCCTACAAGTTGTGTTGAACTTGTAAAGCAGCACTTCCTTTGGCTTTTTTCACAGCTGGCACCTTGTCACTTCATTTGACGCCCTTCATCATTGCATCAGAAAACTAAACTGTCATTTTCTATCTTCTCCCTTCACGCCCCAGTAATGATGTTTAGACCCACACAGCCATATTTCCCAGATAAAGAATCCTACCAGTTCTGCTGCTTCTCAAGTGAAAGCTGTCTAAAAGTTACAGCTGCTTTTCTCCAGTTCTGCTCCAACCTCTGAAAAATGGGACAGAATGCATGCAGCATTCAAAGTAAGTTTACAATAACAGGGTGACAGCATGGCAGCCCAGATAATTTTTTTATTCTTTGCTCCTTTCCAACTAATAGCATTTGTAGCCTTCCCCTGTGGCAACGCTGCAATCGGGCATTACGTTAAAAGTTTCAAAGAATGGTTAGAAACTGCAGGTTTTCATTCTAACTGTTCCCAGACTATTGTTCCTCTTCCCACTGTGTACTACTTCTGCTTACACCAGAATTCATTTGCCACTTCATTATCGAGTCACTCAGTAGCCTGAAGTCCTTCTAAACTTTCTACATTATTCTGAATAATCTTATATCCTTAAAGTATTTAATCATTTAAATTTGCCATCTTTTCTACATCACTGCAAGATTTTGCCCCCTATCTTGTACAATAGCTTAAATTTTTGCAAGGGTCTCTGAAGCAGGGCCCCAGCCCTTAACACTTGTTGCAACCACATTCTACTGTCTCCTTTGTATCTGTACAACCATCTACACACCCAAGTACCAAACAGGCTCAGAAACAAATGTGTCTGAGGTCAGCCAGTCAAGAGGGAGGGAAAAAAAGGGTTTACCTTCATCAGTCCCCCAAACCTTTCTGACTACATACACATCCACCTTTGCACAAAGCAAGCAATGTTTAAAGGTTAGGCGAGACTTGATCCAGACAGAATAGAAGTTGTTGTAAAACTATAACCTGGTCTCAGCCAATCATTATCTTCTTGGAAACAACTCATTACAAATATTAAAGTATTTGGTTACTTCAAATTACATCTATGAATTTGATTTAGCATATTGTCAATAAGTTGCCATATGTAGTTCAAAGCACCTAAAGCAAATTCTCTAGGGCACCTTGAAACAGTTTAACAAGAGTTTTGACAGAACTACTCTCTTCTAGAGGTTCAAAGATTGTCTTTCCAGTTTATTACCTGGTTTGATTTAAGAGACTAGAGAAAACAGCTAAAAGGCAGGAATGTTGCCTCTTCTTTTCCAGTACTTGAAAAAAGGCAGAAAAGATCTTGTACAGAACAAAAAGACTCAATCAATTCATTTATGATACATAAGCTAGTACAGATTTCCACCTAAAAATCAACAATGACTTTTATTAGTTTTGTATTTAAGAAATCTTCAAAAGCATGTAACATTATGCCTAGTAGAAAAGTTTGTCCCATAACAAAAATGTGTTGTGCATCATCTTCTGGCACAAAGCCCTTAAATGAGTCTATACATTGACCTATACAACAGCCTAAATTCACAATAGCTACTTCAGACACTGAAGGATCTTGACAGACAGTAAAGGTCTGAGCCAATAAAGCAGACACTTCTCCATTGTCCACATTGCTCTCTTTGTGGAAGATAGCACTGCTGAAGTGATGACTAAACAGCTCATGAAGTAGCTCTTGCTGTGGCAGTTTATGGTTTATCTAACACATAGACTGAAAACAGGGTTAGTTATCACAATAGGCTGACACTTCCAGCTAGCTTAACAGTTGCTTTCCAAATGGATAAGAAGTTCCACTTCAGGGAAACATTCCCTCCACATTTTTGATGGAGATTAAGTGGGAAGAGCTACTATTTTAACAAGCTGACTTTAACTGGCATGCCAGAAGTTACTTAAAGCAGGTGTCTCTCAACTGCCTTCTGGAAACCCTGCACAAGAAATCACAAGAAATTCAGTGCAGACCAGCATAAATACTACATGCCTAAAATGTTATAATTTTCTCATCTGTCTTGCCACAGCGCTCTCTGCTGTAGTTGAGTACCAAAAGCCACACCAACCGTTACAATAAAATTTCTACTGGAAGTTAAGTGAAAATGCAAACTGAGGACAACTTCTTGCTTGCTAATTCTGAAATTAATTTAAAGCTTCCACATTTTCCAGAAGCTTGCTTTCCAGTCTTCCATAAAGTTCGCTCCATAGCACCTTTCTACTATAACACTTATAGTTACCAACAAAATTAGTAACCTTTAAGTAACAATTTCCTCACCATCTTAAAAACTTCTCTCCAAGAACTTCTAATTGCAAAATATCCAAAGTAGTCTTGGTTTTCAGAAAAACTTATCCAATATAAAATCTACTTTATCTAATTTAATTTGCACAATTAAGCTACATTGCATGTCATACAGCATGTCCAGCCTACCTTGGCTTTATATCCCTTACTAAATACTGAGTGTGTTTTGGCTGCATTCTTACTCAAGCACTTGAAATGCAAAGAAAGTACTTATGCAGCCATACAATCTGTCATTAGTTAGTGGGTGAAGTCAGTAAAACGTGTCTGCATGTTGAAATATGCTTCAAAATATAATCAGAATTTCACCATTTCTTAAGAAGTTCATCTCACGGAGTACTAAAAACACTCATTGATTTTTCACCTCAGGATCTAGATCATACCCATAGATATTCTCAAGCAAGACAAGCATAAGACTTTCTATTAATCTACTTAATGAATTAGTTTACAACATGCTGCAGCAGAAGACAGTTGTCATTCTTTGTCAACAGGAATTGCAAACTCTCTCTGAAGGTACGCTACCTAAATCAGTCTCATTTGTGAACCATGACAGCTTACTACACATAGCATCGCACGTATCAAAATTAGATTCATTACTTTTGACTTGTTTGTAACTCTCTCTAACCTCTTTATTAGAGGTTAGAAATTTTCGATGTTCCTTTTGGTGCTTCTGACTCCTGTATCTCCACTGCAATCCTACAGAAGAAGCTGAAAAGTTAGGGAAAAAAGATATGAAGGGGCTGGAGGATTAGAAGACTAAGCACTGTCCCTCTTGTTTCCAAGCGTCTTTTCCTCAGTAGCACTGCCAGGGTAAGGTCATTCATACTCATGTACTCCTTCAGTTGGAACAACTGCTGTGAAACAACTCCTGTTAAGAACAACTCCCTTGACAGAGTTATTTTTTCAGCCATCTCAGTTCACTGATTTGTTTCATAGAATGGCTGGTCAGCACAACAGAACAAATGCAAACAAGCAACTTGGGACACACACTCCCTCAACTGGCACCACCAGACTGCATAACTGAACTACAGACAGTTTCATTGACAAACCATGCAGTTTCAGGAAATTTCTTCCAAAAGGGCTATGTGATTCACAAATACAGCAACAGTAACAGATGATAGCTACCCCATGAGTACAGACAGTTTTTGGAAGCCAAATTAAAGATACTAAATATTAACAACTAAGTGCCCAAAGCGTTTTAAGAGAAAATTTTAATCCACTGAGACAACTCATAGAAGTGGGACCCACAGATAATTAATTTATTCTCAGTAAATACAAATCACACTGAAAGGAAGATGAGTTTAGAAAGCCCAGCAGATTTAGCAGAAGGGAAATCAGAGTAGGAATCACACACAGAGCATCCTATTAAGACAACTCACATAGGTTTAGGATCTCTCTCAAAATTGGAAAACGTGGTATCACATAGGAGGGGAAGATCTAGTGAAAGAACTTCTAACTAGAAATAATCAATTTAAGTTCTGAAAGTGTGGCACTACTGCTGATTAATCACAATTGTTTCTGTCTGAAGTTACAAACTACACTTTTATTAAACTTTAAAGAAAACTGAACTACAAAGAAGGGTTGTAGAATACCAGGAGTCTGTTCTGCTCTCCGTAAGACAGGACAGTTAACATCTCACAGGGAGTGGGGAAGGGTGGAGGTCTAGCAAGGGCTCGGGCACACAAAACTGAGGGCAGTTTCACAAATGGCTTATCCAATGCAGCAGCTTGCTCCCCTCGCATCAGCTCTGGAATGACAAGCTGACTTCTCCATGAGCTTTCTATTTAGTCTTCTTTCCCTTAATATGGATTAATTTTCTGATATTTTAAACAATTTAAAGCACCTCACAGAAAGGTCTGGTAACTAGACAACCCAGGTAAGCAGCAAGCATTCACAGCCAAAAGGCAACAAAAAAGGGAAATGAGTCTTTTCCAAGAGTCACAATCTTGGCTGGTTTATCCAGCACCACACAACCAAGACCAAGCCATGCTTCCAGCATAGGTGCTAACCTGTGACTGGGATCCAGTACCTCTGTTAGCAGCTGGATCCTGGCCACATGTTTCTCCCTACCTTCCTTGCATCTTCTCTGCCATTTATAAGCTCTCATGCCAAACATTATCTATCTACTGTGTCAGCCACACTTCACTCACTCAAATAAAAAGATTCTGCTGGTCCAAGAAGACAGACTTAACAGGATACTTCCTCTGCCCCAACACAGGCCCACACTTAGAATCGAGCTCCTTATCTTTACACTATTTTGTATTCTGGTACAATCAAAAGCCTAAGCCACATCACCAACTATACAGAAGAAGGATAAAGGGACTCTAATCCAAGCATCCCTCAGTTTAGAAAAGCAAAGAGTAATGGCTGGGGGATAAGAAATACATTCTTAAAATTACTTTCAATGTTTACAGGTGTTCAGGATAATAGAATAATTCAGGTTAGAAGAGATCTCAGGAGTTCTCTAGTCCAGCTCAGTGTAGCATCAGCCATGAGGCCAGACCAGGTGGCTTTATCCAGTCAGCCCTTGGAAGTCTCCAGTGATGGAGGCCACACAACCACGCTGGGGTCCTGTTCCGTTGCTGAACTGTCCTCAACAGGAAGGGGAAAAAAAACAACCAACAAAACCACAACACAAAACACCAAAACCACAAACAAACGAAAAAACCATTTCCCTCCCCATATTCATCAGATTCCCTCTTATTTCAAAATGTGTTGCCTCTTGTCCCCCTGCCACACACTACTGTGAAGAGACTGATTCCATCTCACTAATCTTCTCATAGGAGCTGGAAAGCTCCTGTTAGGCCTCCCTGAAGCCTTTTATTCTCCAGGCTGAATGAGCCTGGTTCCCTCAGCCTCCTCTCATAGGGCAAGTGGTCCAGTCTCTGACTAGTCTTGGTGGCCTCCCACCAAACTTGGCTAGTTTGATGTCTTTACAGAACAAGTTCTGTATATGAGGAAATAATCACTTCCTCTCAATCTTCTGGTTCTGTTGCCGTTAATATAGCCCAGGATACCACTTGCCTTTGCTCACAGGACACACTGCTGGTTCACGTTCTGCTTTCTGTCTGTCAGACCCTCAGCCAACCTTGCAAAGCCGATCCCCAGCCAATCTTAGCCTGAGGTTCTTTCTTCAGATGCAGGTCTTTGCTTTTGTCTCTGTTGACTTTCATAAAGTTCCTGTCAGCCACTTCCTTTACCCTTGCTGAAGTTGAGGTAAGCAACATCCACTCCTCTCCCCTTGTCCACAAATCCTGCCATTTTTAACACAGAAGGTGGTCAGGTTGGTCAAGTCATGATTTATCCTTGGTAAATATATGCTGACTGATCTTAGTCACCACCTTTCCATATGTCAAAGAATCCTAGATTTGTTTAGGTTGGAAAAGACCTTTAAGATCATCCAGTCCAACTGTTAACCTAGCACCGTGATGTCCACCCCTAAACCACATCCCTCAGCACCCCATCTAAGCATCTTTTAAATATCTCCAGGGATGGTGACTCAACCGCTTTACTAGGCAACCTGTTCCAATGCTTGACAACCCTTTTGGCAAGGAAATTTTTCCTAATATTCAAGCTAAACCTCCCCTGGCACAACTTGAGGCCATTTCATCTTGTCCTATCACTAGTTACTTGGGGGAAGAGACCAACGCCCACTTGTCTACAACCTCCTTTCAGAAATGTCTTCCAGGAAGACTTACTCCATGACTTCCCTAGAGACCAAAGTGAGGTTAACTAGTCTCTGGTTCCCCAAGTTGAACTTTTGGCCTGTTCTGAAGACAGATGTAACATTTTCTATTCTCTAATCACTATGGATACCCCACGTTCTCCACAACCTGTAAAGAATAGCCCCATGAAAACATCACACTGTTATCTTGGTGCTCATGGAAGCAGCCTGTCCTGCATGAGTCAAGTTCATGTTTGTTTAAATATGTGCAGCAAGCCAATTCACAAGCCATGTAAGCAAGCAATCCTTAACAAATCCATCGCGGATAAAAGTTAAAGTATTGTTTGAGGCAGAAAAACCTTCTGCTAGCAATGATTTCAGGGCAACTACTCTATATAAGCTGCTCCTTGTCAGCAAGATGAGAAATATTAGTGTGGGTTTTTTAAATAGCTCTATGATTTCAAAACTTCATCCATCACATTACCTGACAAAAGTACTAAGTTTTGCTTCTGAAAAAAGAAAGTGGTAATAAGGACTATGTGAGTCCCTGCAGCCTATTCAGCCAATTAGCAGCTAGGTCTATGAATCTGTTACACATTAGAAAGAAGTTTAGCCAGAAAATTGAGGAGAAATTATTATTTCCTTCTACACAGAACTTGTTAGTCAGCATCTAGAATGCTATGTTTTGGTTCTCCCAGTGCAAGAAAGCATCAGAGTAGACCTAGACAAGTTTGGTGGAGGGCCACCAAGACAATCTGAGCTTGGAGCACTTGCCCTATGACAGGAGGCTGAGAGAACCAGGCTGTTATGGAGGCCTAACAGCAGCCTTCCAGCTCCTATGAGGTTTATGAGATGGAATTAGTCTCTTCACAGTAATGCATGGCAGGAAGACAAGAGGTAACGCACATGTTGAAATAAGAGAGAGTAGGGGGGAAGTGGTGCTGTAGGTGTGTGGACAAGACACACTTCTGTTGGGGTTTTGTGGGGATTTTTTTTGTGGGTTTTTTTTTTCCCCTCTGTCTCCCCACGAGGACAGTTCAGCAGTGGAACAGGGACCCATCACTGTGTGAGCTCCATCACTGGAGGCTTTCAAGGGCTGACTGGAAAAAGCCACCTGGCCTGACCTTATGGCTGATGTCACACTGAGGAGAACTAGAGAATTCCCAAGATCCCTTCTGACCCAAGTCATTTTTGACCCTGTGAAGTATGACTTTCCTTATTAAGATTGATTCATACTATTAAAAAGAGGTAGCCACCAGGATAAGTGCAGTCTCATGTCCGTAATGCTATAATCTTTTGTGATTTTGGTTTTACTTGCTCACACTCTCCCTCAAGAAACTATAAATAATTAGAAGTGTTTTAATTCTATTTGATATGCAAAGTGAAAGTATTAGTCTTTAAAAGATCATTACAGAATAACATATTTCCCTACATATTTATTATGTAGGGAAACAGCATAGGGCATTCCTGTACTGTAAAAGCCATTTGTTAGGGATTGATCATCCGTACACAAAGAGACAGAAGGTAGTATCAGGGAGAAAACAATGGTGTCAGGTCACAACACACCTTTTCAAATCAGATTCCTTAATTTCCCTTAATTATGTACTTCGCACCTCCTTGAACACAGCCACTGCCTTTTGGGTTTCTACAGTATCCAGATACAGGATCCCCAGCAACATACATAAGGGAGGATAGTATAAGCACGCACCCAAGCAGTGAAGGATAACATAAAACATGCTGACTAGCACAGGGAGCAAAAGCGGTTTCAGAGTGATTAAAGGCAAATGAAGACAAATATCCTTCTTTAAGGCTATCTACTTACAAGTGCTTATGAAATAAATTAAAAATAAATCTAAAACATAAATAATTATTATCCTCCAAGATATTTAGTAAATTAAATATGTTCAGACTCATCAGGAATGCTCTCATCATCGGCTCTCTTTCTCTCAAAGAAAATTAAACCTCTTGATTTTACTCCTCCATAGAGATTCTACCTTCTAGGAAGAGACCATAAGCTTGAAATCTAGATTGTTCAAAGCGTATGTTCAACTAGTTTCAGCGCTTTCAGTAACGGGTATCTCCCTGCCCAAGGACCCTCCAGCAATACCTGTGGTTTTATCATTCTTCTCCTGATGTGTATTACTCAAAGACACACTTCCCCTCCATTTCCTGCAGGGAAGGCCTGTAAAGAAGGTGAAACCAACACTGCAGCAAGCTCAGAGGTCAATCATAAAAAAAGTACTGTCAATTCAGAAACCAAGAGAGGATTCACATTGGCTTCTAGTCACACGTGTTTCTTCCCTCCACAAGGTTTCTCCTCCACACCCAGCATGAGGAGCACAAAATACGCTTTAAAGCTGTTTTAGGTGCCTTTAGTACTATATTAATTCACATCTATCTCCAGGGAACACAGAAGTCCACTCTCTACCACGAAATGAACTGCAGCTTTTTTGTTACAGCTGCTCTTCTCATACGCTTTACCTGATCTCCTAATGCAGGGAAGTGCACACAAAACGTGTTCAAGGCCAGCCTCGACTCTAGCTACAACTGCATGTGTCTTTCACCTATTTAAAAATATATATACACCTTAACAACTGGTAACTAGACATATTATGCCAACTTTTGAGAAGCAACCTACATTTGATTTAAAATTCCCCCCAGAGCAGAAAAGACGGGTTGTTGAGAAGTCACATATCTATAACAACATAAGAGTTAACTGTGGAAAACATTACTGAATTACACTCTCAGTTTAGACCCCCATTTCCCCAGCTTGTAGCTCCTTGCAAAGATCCTTCTCACTTCCACTACTTTATTATGCACCTTCTTTCACATTTTCAACCCTTATTCTCCTTCCACTAAAAACCTATGAACCTAATAGCATATACTCTAATAGTATAAGAGCTAAGCTTTTTTAATTATTCTTTTAAACCCAAATGCATTCAAATTAATTGCAGTGTGAGCACTCAAAGGGACAAACATTAACTTGTTAACTTTTACCAACCTGATTACAGACACCCCCCAAAAAAGGGAAACGGTTTTCTTATTATCCCATGCTTTTGACAGTTTAGGTACAAAGCATTGATCACTTTACCTTACACTAGATCAGGAGAAAATAATGCTATTATCCATGACTATGTTTGGCCTTTTAAAGTCATGAGCAGGGCCTAACTATCAGAAATTCAAGAAACACACATAATGCTGCACTGCCTTCCTGGCAGGCCCTTTCATTGAATTACACAGGCCCTCTCCTTTAAATAGCACCCAGATACTTCACGGGTGGATGATAACCCCTAGCATTTCAACACTACTATCAGTGTCCAGAGCACCCAACACAGTACCACATTGTCCTCTTTGACTAACAAAAGTATCAACCCATTCTTCCTACAGAACTCAAATACCAAAGAAAAGGCATTACTGCACATCCTTCCAGCCAGCAACAGTTACCCTATTTTAGCGGACTGAAAACGTAAGCTCCTGAGCACGTTCAAATCGCCTAGCTCGAAACCAAAAACAAAGTTCCCAGCGACCACCGCCACCTCCTCTTTTGTGCTGCTCTCCTCGCACTCGAGCAAACGCAGCCTACTCGGGCAGCGTCCCTCAAGGAGGAGATACCAAAAAATACAGCTGGCGCAAGCCTCGGCGCCACCTCACCGCTGCGGCAGCACCTCCGCGGACCCCGGCGGGCGGCCCGCTGCCTCCCTTTCCTTTGTTTTGGTCACCGAGGAGCACCGCTGACCCCTCACTCGCCTCGCCAGCCTCCGCCTCGGAAGGAGCTTCCTCCCCCTCCCCCAAAGGGCCTGCGGGGGCCCCCCAGCGCCGGAGCGGGGCCCCTCGCACCCCCTCCCCGGCGGGTGGCGCGGCCGCCGCGGGGGAAAGGCGGGAGG
>VXAK01021016.1:14682-31361 GCA_013399435.1 Arenaria interpres
GCCCTCGGTGCGCAGCGGGATCCCCCCCGAGAGCGGACCCCGCGGCGTCGGCGGAGGAAAGGCGGCGGGGGAGGGGTCAGAGCCGCTTCACAGACAGCCCGGCTCCACCGTAGCCCCTCGCCATTTTTGTTTCCCGCGGAGAAGCTGGTGCATTCTGGGAGCACAAAGGGCCTCGGCCCCGCCCCGGCGGGCCCCGCCTGCGCCGACAGCCAGCTCCTGGGCCAGGGGGCGGGGAGGCAGAGCGCCGCGGCGGAAGGACACACGTGAATGCCAAGCATCTCCGCTGGTGAACAAAGAGGGACTACTTTAGGCGTGCTTGCTGAGGCAGAGATCCCTGATCGCCGGCCGGGACTCGTTGCGGCAGTGCTGAGGGGAGCGCAGTGCTTCGCTGGCCGGCGCCTATTGTTCCACACCGCACCTGCGGGGAGGCGCTGCCTGCCCCGCCGCCCCCATCGGCCCAGCGGGTCCCCTGCCTGCCCTTGGTCCTGTGGCGCATTTCCCCGTGTCGGTGGGGATCGGCCCGGGCATCTAGAACGATCCAGGGAGGGCAAGAGGGGAGTCCGGTTTCGCGCACGGTTGGCCGGCCAGGCCAGGCCCGGCCCCGGTAACCTGTACGGGCCCCGGTAACCTGTACCAGCCCCGGTACCTTTACCGGCCCCGAGGGCTGCAGCGGCTGGTTGGTTGGTTGGTACCGAGGGCGCTGGGCAGCGGGCTTCTCTGCAGAGACGGCCAGCGGGATGCTGCCATTTTAGGAGACCAGCTAAGCCTCAGTTTCAATTTTTAGCGGTAGCTGTATTAGCTGAGCGGAACAGGCTTTTCACTTTCTGTCACTGAGAACAGCCTGGGTTTGTGAATAGTTTCATAGGCCATAGTATTGGACAAGTCTCCATGAAAACAGGAATTACCCAATGTAGCGGTGACATTGTTGTAAAGCTTGCCCTAACCCCATAAGGGCAGTTACTCGGCACTGCTCAGGCCTTTGCGCAATACTGAAATGCAAATATTTTTTGTATCTCATCTCGCCAACTGGTGTAACAGATGCTTGGGGAACAGCTGAATTCGGTGGACTGGAGGGTGAATTTCGGACTCCCGGCTCTGACTGGCTCACGCTGCCCAAGTTCTCAAAGCTGCCTTCCCTGCCAGGATAACCCACGGAAAGTAAGTTACCAGATAAATACAAGTTTTAGGGGGTAGTTCTCCCTGGATGTGCTAACTAGATACTGTTCACTAGTAATGATGGTCTGCTGCTAAGAACAGGCTTGCACAACACAAAGGCCTCTGGCTGCTCTTCACAGATTTTCACGAACAGTTTTCATTTTTAAATCACAACAGTGGCATGAGAACTAGCGTTAAGTTAAAAAGCAAGTTTACTTTCTAGTCAGCAACAGAACAAACATGATTAAACATCAATAATTGTGATTATTCCTCCTTCACAACTTAGTTTACTACATGGAGGGTCTTAACCAGTCTTGTCCTGCTCTATCTTTGAAATGACTTAAATGAAAACTTCTCAAACTAGAAACACTCCCCTATAACATAAATGGTTTGTTTTAAGCGCTAGCATCACCACCAAAAGAAAACCCCACAAACTCAACACAAAAGCTCCTGACCAACAAGATACGTGCTAGCTCTGCCCTCCTTGTCCTTAGAATATTGCTCCCAAAAGCAGTTTGCATAGCCCTGCTGCAGAGGTGCATGGCCCCATCCTAGCCATAAAGCACCACTTGTCACAGAGCTAGGAGCTGCTGCTGGAACAGCATTGTCTGAGGGCAACATGAAAAGAAACTAGGAATGTCTACGATACATAAAAATAATTAGGGTTTGATCAACTGATTAGTTTTGCTGTTTCAGGGAGTACTAGTTAGGCCAGAATGTACCTCCTAAAGCTTGTTACCATTAGCTTTATTACTACAAACAGCAGATGGTATCAGTACTCTCCCACAACCTAGATTCCACACAATGTCTTTCTCCTGTAATATCTGAGAAGTGCAATATGAGCTTATAGCCAAACGCCAAATAAAACCGTTTTAAACTCTAAATCCTTTAAGGCCAGCTGTTACTGATAGCTAGAAGGATTTCAAGCCATATATCTCCCACATACACATCTCGCCCCCACCACCTTAATTTGGTAACTCATACTATAACATCCTATTTTTAATCAATTTAACAGGTCACTGAATTTCCTTCTGACAGGAAACCCCTTTCTAGAGCAGTGACTGTGTGACTCCTACTGATCCAATCCATCTGCTAGACCAAGTAAATGAAATGGCTGAGGAATATGTAGACACAGGTGACAAGTTCAACAACTTGTACTCTAGGAGGAGAAATTTGCACTGGAAGAGTCACTTGCATTGTTCCTTTGCCCAACCTGACCAGATTATTACAGGGTTGGGGATCTTATTGGAAATGTGTAAATGATCCTTTACAAATGGTTTTCAAGTTTAAAATGCTCAAATCAGCAAACGTGCATTTGCAGCAGAAGCAGGATCCTTGTTCTCACTGGCATACACGATGCAAAGAAAGCAACAGCAATAGTAAAAAATCTAGTTTAAAAACACAATTCCCATTACTATAGTATGAGACATGCAATCAATCTGATTGGAGCAAGCTAGAATCTATCTGCTCTCTATTCAGTGCTAGTAGTAAAACAGTCAATTATTTCTTCTGTTAACATATGGCAAGACTCTATGTCATGACTGTAGAATGAACTTTCCTGCCTTACTTTCTTTTTTTGCCTTCCACTAATACCTCAAAAGTATTTCAACATACAGTCTAAGCAATCTCTCCTGTTGTGTTTTCAATTCCAGACATATTATGTATGTACTTTGAGGCGCAGAGTGACCGAAGCCAAATTAAATTACATTCCCTCCAATGTCAGTAAGGGCTTTCTCGTGTAGAAGCTTCAGGGAAAAAATAGTCTTTGATTATGTATCAGATTCTGCTTAGTAATAGATGTGTTCAGCTTTATTCCATCTCATCTTATCAATAGCTCTGTTTCAGAAAGGAGCTAAAGAATAGCAATCTGGCACTGTCTTTACCTCTATTTATTTTCATCCATATACTGTTAGGCAAGCTTTCAGCCCAAAGACATACAAAAGCAAAGTCTTAGCTTTTTAAAATTCTATCTTGCCCTGCTGGCACAGCAGCAAAAAATTAAATTTCATATTCAAATCGGAAATACCCAGTAGAGATGGATGAATTTGAAGAGTCAGAAACAGTGGCATTTCCCTTAGCCAATGTCCTTTTTCTTGAATGCTAACGTATTTTTAAAGGCTGGTGTTATGTTTATATACTTCTCTTCTCACATTGGCCACATAAATATTAAACAGGCAAACCAAAACCCAGAAGTATAAGTCAGCAGTACATGTAGATGAGAGCACCAACTACTGCACAGTATTATTTTCCATTACGTTTTTGTATCACACAACATCATGTCAAAATGATACCCTTGAACAAGACAATACTGTAAAGCTTATCCTTGTACAGATGGTTGTCATGACCACAATTCAGTAAGGAGGGAAAATTAGATCCCAGGCCATTTTCTCTGCATTGTTTAAGCATGGGAACAGTGAGGAAGCTCACCTGTGATCTTCCTATCTTAAATCAAGATAAATGTGGTACATCTATTTTTACATAAACATAATAATTAGTGAGACAATGGACATATGCTGCATTTATTATGGCTCAACTCAGAAACGAATCTTCAGTTTCAAAATTTAAAAAATAGGCAGGTGATGTTATAAGATATAAATAATTTCGTATTGTCTTACAACTAGCTAACAATTGTTATAAAATTGCAGTAATTATTCTATATACTAATAAATATGGCACTGAAAACATTTAAAAATAGACATCTTTAAATGTTTTTCTAGATAGACAAGAATATTAATAATTTTTCATTCTCATATATGAGCAATGCAGACGAAAATAAATTAATATTACTGGCTGTAAGGTACCCTGATACTGTTCTTCACACGGAAACACTTTTTTTCTAGTACAGGCACTTTGCCATTCCCATTTTTTAATCTTCTCAGAGACCAGGAAATCCTGAAAAAAAAATGTCCCATACTCCATCATCTTGCTGTGAGGGTTGGGGTCTTGCTTGATAAATCTTAAATCCTTTTAAATGTGTACACTATTGTGGTCATTGTTGACCCAATTTAGCCTGTGAAATACTATTTTTTTTTGTTAAATTTGATGTATAGAAAAACAATGCATTTGCCCCACTAATCCTAAGCAATTATTTCTTCATTCTTATCTCCTTAATATTTAACAATCTACTACTTGTAACTTTTGAAGATAGAATGTTATGAGACTATTGCAGTCTTATTTTTGACTGTAAGTCTCTAAAGCACCTTTGTAACACATGCATTAAAGACCAATTACTGTGTGGGTTAGTATATGATCTGCTTGTATCACAACCTTTATTAGTCTTTGAACTGAGCTACATTTATACTTGAAAATCATTATAAGGTTGTTTACCCTCTAAATAGTAACATTTAGCAATCTGACTCTGTTCTTTAAATCCTTCCCTGGCACTATTACTCAAAGCACCAAAGGCTCTTAAAAAAAACAAACTGTGGGTGTTAGCTCTGCATTTAATAACAGGCACTTCAGATGTTTGAAAAAATGTCAAACAAGCTGCAACTTAAAAGTCCTTAATACTTGATTCACTTGAAATTTTATTCCAGATGTGTAACCTTTCTGAAATTACTTGTAAAACATCAGTCAGGATTTCACATGACTGAGTGGTCTTTGGTACGTGGATGGGTAGTTCTTCAGGTGCTCTATAGTTCACAATTCAAAGCACTTACAAGCGATGAAATGTTCACATAATTCTAATGTAAGACCTTAGTTATTCCTAATTTGTAGCTCATATCTCCCCATGGCTGAAACCCCTCTGTTTGCTGGAAGTGGCTGAACAAGAAGCAATCCCTCATTTCACATATTTATAACAGTGGAAAAAATTTAACTTGTCATAGACTGAGATATCCAAGGACTGAAATTGTAAGGGCTTGAGACATAGTGTTTCTACATTATTTACAACATCTTTAAGTATGCTTGCTAAAGTGTGGGAAAGGCTCTTATTGTGAGAGAGTATGTGTCTCGTATATATCTTAGTTATACTAACAATTTTTTTGTACCTAAAGACAGTGAGTGAATTCCGAAGGAGAAAAAGTAAGTGCTTGTTTACAGGTTTCACCTTCCTGAGGGTGCCTGTGTATGAGTTACTGTGTAATACTGGTAATAGTACCTTTTCTGTATTGAAGACTTATGAGCATATGTAGCATTATTTTAGCTACAGAAAATAGCTGTGAGAGAACTGCAGTTTATTACTCTTCTAGCCAGTGGGAATTTTGTGAAGGTATGCAAGAGTAGTCCTGAGTAATCTTTCTTCCTGTCTTTTTCTTGTGCATAAAAATATGAGCTCATTACTCAGAGTTTGAATTTAAGAGAGGTTTACTACTCTCTCTGCACTGTCATTTGGCTGCCATGGTCATACAATCACCTTCTTTGAGGAAACAAACAGCTGCCAAGACTTGAAATTTTGGTTAATTGCCTGGATCAGAAAGAGGTTCCGGTTTCCAAATTCCCTGAGAATTCAGTCATGCACCGGTGTGATGCATTCCTTCCCCTACTCTCTAAGCACAGATCAGAAAGCAGTTACTGAAGCTCTAGTGACTAAAGTTAAAATGCAGAGTCAGCATTTCAGAGTTAAAGCCTAAGCAAGCATTTTATTCATTCACTTCAGTTCTGTTCTGTGGATTTGCAAAACTAATTTCAGTCTTCTCAAATATTTCACATCGTGATGGGTTGTATCATAACTTCTTGAAGACTGGCATCATACAGTTTTATGGCAAGGTTTTGTCCATCAGCAACTAATGCTCCTTTGTGTATTGTAAAAATGTCTGCTAGAGCAGAATTTCCAGCTCTTGTGTGGTTAAATTTTGTAACAGTACAGACCAGACTTACCTCTTAACTCTAAACTGAAGTAAAAAATGTTTAATGGCCCCTTAGGACACAGTTCCATGGCAGAATATTGCCGTTTCATCTGCAGTGAAAAATCTGTTCTGGACATCAGTCTGGCCGGAGGGAGAATTAGTACAGCATTCCTTCTGCTCTCCCACCACCTGGAATGCAGTATGGGCCTTCTCACAAGCTTTCAGCAGACCTGCCAAGTCCCACTCAGATGGAAAGTCCCTCACTTCTCTTATTTTCTTTCTTTTTTTCTTCCCCCCCCCAATAGCATCTCTTTATCTGATAGAGATGGAGACAAAGTACTTTTGAATGGTGCACATGACAAGATCCTGCTAACACAGCTGTTTGCAGTCTGGTAAATTTGGCTGCAGGGGCTGAAGATGAGGCAATAGCCCTTTTTTTGCCAGTCCAAGAGGGGCGCACAGAAAGAACCGCCAGTGGTCCCAGGCCAACACACTACCCAAGTCATCAATTCCATACTTAATTTTTCCACTGCTTATGAAATAGTGATACTGTTCCATTTGTTAACTTTGATATATTTGAGTAAAAGGTGCAATCCAAATATCATTGTTTGGCTATTGTAATAGCTATTGTCCAACATGCCTTTGATTTTCCACATTGATGCCATGTTATCTCAACCTGAAAGCCTAGGTTCTGTTCTAACACAGTGTTGCTTATCTGCATTCAGCTAAAAAAATGATACAGAAACAGGATTAAAAGAAATTCTTATTGCATCAGTCATTTGTTCTCAATTTTGACATCCTTCACACTCACTGGCATCCCCATCTATACAGTCCTGACTTTGTCCCTAAAATCTGGGGCTGCCAGGACAGACAATTTTTTCTTTTTTTTTTTGGTGCTGTTTCTGTGATGAGTTAAAAACAGTAGTTAAATGTCAATGTAAAACCAAAGCAACAGTATATTCACTTGCAACGTCATCAGGCTGCAAAAGCATACTGTAAGCCAGATTGTGCCTCAGTAAGCTAGTGAAATTCTTACAATGTATCAGTAAAATAGTAGGAAAAAATGGCCTTATCAACACAGAAGAGCTGTATTTTTACTAGATTAATATATTTAAAATAGTACAATCTGAAGTTGTCGCAGCATGGATGTAGTTACCAGGTAGCTAAACTTAAAGATGGGTTTGGGAGAAGCAGGGGAACGTGGCACTTGCACATAGACGGTCAAGCAGTCCCCTACCCGTGATTTTTCAGCCTGGTGGAAGTGTGAGTTTTGCAAAAAAAAATTGCTAAAAGCTGGGACAAATTAAACTTACTAGGACAATGAACAAAAGGGAAAGCATACTAAGCACATGTGAGAACTATCTAATTCAGAAGTCAGCTTGCTATAGTTAAATTCTCCTTCAAATTACAACTGTCTGTTGTCAGTTTGCCTCTCCCAAGACCTTTACCGACTATCTCAGATTTCTCAGGTAGGAACGATTCTAGAGCCGTACTTGCCAAGGACTGGGGGAAATGCAGGCAAGCATTAACAAGACACTGTGCTAGCATGCAGGTGGTTGCTAAAAGTAGAACCAATTGTCTTTTGCCCCGCCTGGAATTCAGCAAACAGACCAAGAGGTCAAGTGGTGATGGCCTCCAAGGACATTTTAATTTACTGCAGGTTTTAGGATGTAAAACGTCTGTGACAGTGCTGTCATACTAGTAAAGGTATAATGCGGTATCAGATAACTGGTGTGATTTGATTACCAGTGGATAGCCTGTGGTGAAAAGGGCATCCTTACTTGCTAGACCTGTAAATCAGGTCTTATTTTAAAACATATTAAAATAGAAACAGCAAATTTAGTATGAATTATTCACTGTTTGAATATGTTTAGAATCCACTTTGAATCATACACAATGGCTGGGAAGAGGAATGGAGGAAAAAAAGAGTTGGAAAAGTTGAGTGGCTTCCACTTTGTTCTGATTTTAAATGGAAACAAATTGTAACCATCAATTTCAGACATATGGTAAACAATAGTTGTGGTTTAAATTTGACTTGAAGTAAAATTGGGCATAAACCTATATCCCCAGTTGAGTAAATGAGCCCAGGTTCAAATAATACTGGGCAGAATGGTTTTATGTGGACAGTTTCAGGATGTGAACAGGAAGCTGGGATAAAACACAGGTAAAAGCACAAAGTCTGGTTGTTTGTGTACATAGAGGCAGTCACAAATTAAGTTGATTAAAAACTCTGCAAATCTCAATCAAAGTTGACCTAAACTATAACAAGTTATTTAGTACATATCTAGACAAAATAGAAAATAAATATCTGTAGTGATCTGAAATATTTCCAAAGAAGTGGCACTGCCTGTGTCAAATACAATGACTGCATTGACCAGCTACCTCTTAACCCTTATTAGAGGTGTAAAAATCTAACAAAGAGCCTCTATGTCTTCAAAGAACTGTTCAGTTTACCTCACCCACTACTAATATTTTTGCAGGTATACACCCATATCCCAAGCCCAAATTGGTTTTATGGGTTGGAAATGCGGTTTTGTGGATCAAATCTCCTGTTGTGCAGCTACTTCGTAATGCAAGATCTAGAAAGGGTCTGATTGCCTGCTCGGCCAAAAGAAAATGCTTTATCTGCTGCAACTTCTGAGTGGATGTGATGGTGCTGTCAGTCGGAAAGAGGGCTCTGCGCCCACGTGCAATGAGAACTCAGGGCATGCACAACAATTGCACTGTTCACTGTAACAGCACTGAATATATTCAGTTGATCACAACAGATGTATTTTCAATGTGTTTCTTCTGAGCTAACAAATGCTTTAATTGACTGCAATAGTTTATTCTTTATACATTTAGGCAAATTATAGCTATTTTTAATAGACTTAATTATATATAAAATGCAGCCTTAGCTGCTTTTAAATGAAAGACAAGGAATCGAATGGCATGATTTCTGATGTAGATTCATACAGAGCAATCTTAAAATACATCTTTGAGGCCTGTGGTCTTACAGATACCATATTGTCAAATAAGAAAATTACTTTAGTTGTAGTTCCACAATACATTTTCTTTAGCAATTGGGCTGGGTTAAGAAGTTCCCACCAAAACCTCCTCAGGCGCTCTCCACGCACCCCTAATGCAGGCAAAAAACTGTTTGTTCAGCTGCACTGTCAATCTCATCACAGAAACAATCGGGGTTAAAAATACCCTCTAATTAAGACTAATTGAATAATATTGATGGACTAGGTTATAAAACTGTCTCAAAACAGTTTTATCCAGATTGAAGTCGAGGCAGGGGCAGGAGCAGGGATAACAGTGACGCAGAAATAAAATGAGCTGGGAGGGGGCAGGGGAAAAATAACTTCTGCTATGAACTTCAGCGTCGCTGAAAAACGATGTGGCACATCTGGGCAGTGATAGCTGCAGCGCTGCGCAAAGCCAGGCCTGCAGAGACTTGAAGGAAGCAGGCATAAACCTAATTTGACAAGATACTTTTATAGTATATTGATACGATGTAGTCAATCTATGGCTGCAGTGATACTTACCTCCCCAAAGTTAAATGAAATATATAGATAATACTGTAAACTATATTAAACATAAGCTTGATCATTTACTTAAAGAGTTTTAAACCTCCAAGGTTTAAAAGGCTCCAAAATGCCTTTTGTCATTCAATTTGGGGAAAAAAAAACAACCACCTTTAGAAAAGCTGTAACCTAGTAGTTATTGTGTTTTCATTAATTTATTATTTTCTATAGATGGATCAAAAACATCTGTTGTTCAGTACAACATCTGTTGTACTATTTCACAGAGAAAAACTCAAAGAATATTTTGGACTACTGAATTTATTCTGCTTGGATATTTTTAATGATTTTAGAAAATTTGTGTGTGAATGCAGTTCCATACTTTGCTTAAAACAGCATTTTTGCTTCTAAAAAAAAATAATTCTAAGTATATAATAGTTTTACTTGAATAAAGTAATTTTTGTTTGTAGTGGGAATTGCTGCTAAGTACTGTAGAAAATTTAGATGTTGACAAATTTAAAATAATTCAATTAATATCTTATGCCTACTGGGATATTTTCAATCAACAATCCCACAGTACTTTCTATAAAGTAGGCTACAGGAATTAATTAATATACAATCAATAGACTGCCTACTCTAGGGATCCAAAAAGGCATCTGCTCTGTGCCAGGAATATGCTTGACTGTCTGGCTGTTTGTTCTGTTGTTTATTTAAAGGGAAGTGAAAACTGTTTTATCGAGAAAAAACAATAGTGAATACTTAAGTAGATCAACAGTACATATAGCTAATTAACATCTTGGAATTTAAGCAGTATATTGCTGCTTCCTTCATAAGGGGTGATAAGCTTTTGAAGAAATTTCATGTATTAAAATTTACCTCATATTTACCAACTTTAATAAGATAATACCAAAGAGCAAAAAAAATTTAGACCTAACAAATTTATAATCCTTACAATTGGAGGTTTCCTAAAAGGAAATATTTCCTAAATATTTCTGCTAATTGTTACTGCTTTTTCAGGGTGCTGTCAGAATCTTCTGAGAATTCAGTACAAAATTCCTGCATTTCACATATAGAGATTTTGAATGTAGCAAAACAAGTCAGACAAAGTGTTATGTTTTTAGTGATTTTTGCCAGTATCATGGCATGCTGGTACATTGTATTAATTCTTGCATACAGGGCCAGATTCTCAGCTTCATTAAAACCTGTGAATTCAAGCGGATTTACTTATGTATGATTTAAGACCTGAAGGAACGATTAGTTCAGTTCAAATTCCTAGATAACAGAATGATCCATTCGCTCTGCCCAACAAATCACTGGGCTGGAGTATATATTTTAAGGAAATGTCAGGTTTAGGGCAGATTTGAAGAGCTTTTCTTCTTACCACGTTTTAAGCAGTTCTCCTTTCTGCCACTTCTTCCAAATGCCAAGCTATTCCTCCATTTCTGAATATGACAGTCTTTAGAGTGGTATGCGGAATCAAACCCAAGGGCTGATGCGGCTTTTTTCTTTTTCTGGGTTATTTTTAATCTGGGTTCAGCAAAGAGTTCACCATTCAGCTACACCAACAGTTGCACGGCAGAAGAGAGAGAACAGCATGGGAATCGGTGTAAGTGGTAGAGGACAAGAAAGGAAAGGGCTTCACATAGCAGCTCTGTTGTCTGTAGCTGCTCTGCTGCCCATTCTTCTTCCATACCTCACTAGTAGAGGTTCACAGTCGAGTGTTTTAGTGCTCACTGACGTTCACAGGCAATTAAAGCAAATATGCTAGACTGTGAACTGAAACAGTTCTGTTGTAGAAATGTCCTCCGGCAGAGGGGATGGCAGGACAGCTGGGGGTAGAAATGCATTAAACCATTGCAGCTGTTTTCCTCGTTGCACTTAAGTCAGAGCTCTTAATTAAGTACACCATGTATTGAAAAATGTACTACCCTGCTAGGTGATTTGTTCCAATGTTGTCCCAAAGCGGGGTCATTTATCCGGTGTGCAGATGCCGATATACACACAGAGTAGAGGTATTATCAATTTATTTCATTCCTGCAGAGATGGGTGCTAGCTGGTGATCCACAAAGCCAGCACATCAGTCTAAAAACTCTTAGGAATATTTATATGTTTCAAAACATAGAAATACACACCCTTAATTATAATTATTGGTTGGTACCTTATCTTAAGAATTTCTATTGGTTAGTACAGTCTCTCACTTTCATTTAAAGTTACAAGGTCCTTTAATTGTTGTGTGCATGCCCCAGTACTGGGGGGGGTAGTCCAGTTCGGTCTCCAATTGAGTTGATGGTCGCAATCTCTCACTGCCACCTTTACCTTTCCCCCAGTTAGTGCAAATTTCTGTAGACTTTATACCTTATCCAGCAGCTGTCCGATTTTCAGCCATTTTCGGCACCTCCTGTTGTGGGATGTTCCTTATTATCAGCCTTCTGTTCTTCTTCAAGGGTATATTCATTAGCAAGGCATTTATTGTTTATACCTTGTTTCACAGGGCCGCGTGACCTTTTTACAGCTCTTTATTCTTACCTAGTGAGAGATTCTACCTTCTAAAATATATTTTACCTTTTAAAAAGTACATTCTACCTTCTTAAAGTACATCACCAATATTAAACATCCTTAGGAGTTAAAAATGACCATCTTTCTGAATTGAATTCTGCTGACATCTCCTTCTCATCGTTGACCTTCTTATGTCAGCATCTACTAGCTTCAGTACTAGAATTCAGTATTTAGAGCCTAAGATTTTTGAAAGAGTGTGGGCCAGAACTTGGATGTTTTCTAGCTCTCTGAGCTACCTTATAAAGCAAGAAGGAAGGTGGAATTGTTAATTTGGGGTAAGAAGTTTTGCAAAATGGCAGTAGGGCATTAAGAAAATGCCAGCTAGACTATTCATCTTTATGGGAAAGTCCACAAATAAGGATTAAGACTCTCATATTTCAATTATAAAAATGGTTTTTTTTGTTTGTTTTTTTTAACAGATAACTACCATGATTGTAACATAAACAGAACAAACAAGTCTTTTACTTCAAGTAGTGTGAGTAGAATTTCATAGTAGTTTATAACTTTATTTTGCCACTAATTCAAAGAAGGAAACAGCCTGGATAATTAAGCAAAATATCCATGTTGAAAGCTGGTCACATTTTAAACATCATTAGGCAAAAATAAGTTGTCTGAAAATCATAAAATGATTTCCAAATAAGAAATAGATTAATGCTAGCAAGTGTATTCTGACCATGCATTTTAACATATAACCTCAATTAATCCTGAGTAAAATTCTTGAACCTCATAACTCCAGCAATTAATAGAGGAAATAGACTTGAAAGAACAAGTACGTACAAAGGAAACTTAATTTTATTGCTTGATTGAATCCGAACTGTGTTGCCTTTGTAGACTTCAAAACGATGAGAACACAAATGCGACCTGTTGTTTAGCATTCGCTTACAATTGACTATTAATGAGGTAATAACTACCTTCAAATCTTTTCTTCTGGACAGAGTATTTTTGGGGCTTCCTCAGTCCTCTAATGCATAAAGGACTGTAATATATGAAGCTTTCTATTCTGAATTTATAAAGACCTATTTACTCTAAAAATGTTATGTTATTAAGATTTATTAGCTGTAATATTTTCTAGTATATTTTCAATTTTAAGCAATATACCAGAAAAAACAGTAGACATTGTGTCTCTCAAAGCAAAGACTCAAATTAATCAGCATCTCTGAATGTTTAATAATAGTTGGATCTAATCTCAGTCAAGAGCTAGAAATGAGTCACATACATTTATGTCATTTACCTGACTGTATTAACACATGATTTTTGATGTAGAAGTGTTTAAATGAGACAATAAAAGTTTCAGTGGTTACAAATAACCATTTCACTACTGCATAAATCCGAGCTACTCATGAAAGGACTTGGATTGCCTCTAACCTAACTTGGAGGAAAAAAGAATTAAGATTAGTTTTTAGTTCAGATCATTGATCTAGTTGTTCATACAACAACAGAAATGGTTGTGCTAACCCAAGAGAGAAGGTAGGCACCAATAGCAAGAGAAGAAGGTGACATCATCTGCTTCTGCAGCAGGGTGGATTTATGTGACATTAAAGTGACCATGTAAATACAGCCTTAGAAGTGAAACCTGCTGGCTAGAAGAGTCTGTTTCCTCAAATAGATTAATGATTTGTTTATAACAAGCCACAAGGGAATCCTTAACAGGCTTTATCTGCTTTGGGTGTAAGAGACGGCTCCACCTATTCATGCACAAAAAGCATTAGCATTTTTAAGAACTTGAATGTGATAGGAAATAACCTATTAGGATAAAATTAAAGTTAACACAGTGACTATGTCAGAGTTCACAGAAAAGCGGGAAATAGAATCTCACTCTGAAGGGGATGTGAGGGAAAGTGTAGGTCTAAAGGTTGGATGTGTCCTCAGATCTTCATTCTCTTCCACAAAGACAAGCCTGAGAAAGTAGGATCTGTATGAAAATAGACTCCCAGACAGATCTCTGAGCAAGCAAAGCAAATCTCTGAGCTGGGTAATATGAAGAGAGAGAAATCTTTAAGTTTTTGTAGACTTTATTTGAGGAAGTGCAGGTGGTTTTATTTTAAATCATTGTCATGTTGTATATTGTGTAAATACATTTATTAAAAGTAATTAAAAACCAAGTTAACTGGCAAATACTAAGACATTCCATTCCTACTAGTGCTGTAATACTTTCAAACTGTGGTACTGCCTGGGATCACAGAATATTTCTTAGGCATATTCAAAGAACAAGAGCACTAATCCAGGAAGTCGTGCTAGGCAGGCTGAAAATTAGTAAAGCTGCTGTGAAAAAGAGAAGTCTTGTGATTATGAACATTAGAAGTCTTGTGATTATTAAAATTAGCCAGAGGCTCCCCGCATATAATATGATGGTGGGGAGAGTGTGTGAACCCTGAGGATTTCCCATGGAGTCTCTTACGATAGTGCTTGAGTTAAATCGCTATGTGGGTGCAGCTGCTTCAAACAACTGTGTAAGGAGCAAGTCCAGCACCACTGCAATAAGCTGATGTCTAGCTTTTGTTTAATGTTAAAACCTGTATTACTTGCTTAAGTAACAGACTTTCCTTCGAAATAAATTGGATAAAATTCTTTATTATATTTACAAAGGTGCACATTGTACTGAGTATCTTGAAGAATGCAGGTTCTTCTCTTTCGTTTTCCATGCTCCTCATTAGTCTCATATTTTAATTCGTTATATATCCAGAATTCCTGGGCACTGCAGCACATGTAGCCACTTTTTGGTTTTTCTGAGTTATTCTTACTATGTAATAAGCTCCAAGTTGTCATAGAACTGAAGGTGAAGGTAAGAAGCTATTATAAAACCACATTTACCTTTTGACACTGCGTAACAAACACTGCACTTGCATAATCAGCAGTTGATTTCTATCTTACACACAAACCCTGCATCACTAGAATAACAACACTCAGTGTTGCTATAGCTGGATAGGAAACTTAAATATTAACAGGTAGCAATAAATCTGCATAATTTTTACTGCTTGCACATTAAGATATACCAAAGTTTTGGCATTGGCATGCAAAAATGGATAATATCTGAACTGCAGAATGGAAAGGCATGTGTGAATGGAAAAGCTGTACCTTAAATAACACATCAGTATGATTTATGTTCTATCTCAGTTGCTTTTCTGCATCTGCCCCCCAGCCTTTAGAATATTCCTTTGGTTCTGCACACCCACTGAATGCCAAGTCAGGGCTTGTTACACCTTTTCTGTTACTGTTCCTGTTTACCTGGCCTAGCTTTTCATGGGAGCTGCCTCTACTGAGGCTAAACTGGGGATTCTATGTGTAACAGGCAGCTGAAAAAGGCTGAAATGGCCACACTTTTTAGCATTTTGCAAAGCCTGGGGACAAGGAGTGCTTGAAGAAGAACTAAACACTTCAGTGCTGGAATAAAGCACCTGTTCTCACAGATGACTAAAATCTCATGTACTAAGTGAAAAATATATCCCCTAATGAACACATGCCAGGAACTGTTTGGATCCAGACGTAACAGGAATGAAACATTTAGAGCCTTGCCTGCCATATGGGAGACCCACATTTCACGATTACTCCCAGCCTGTCATTCCAAGGCTTGGCATAAAGCACTGGATGAAGTAATGGTTTGAGATTATTCAGCAAAACCTTTAAATGTTTGCTCTGCGGTCTCCTCTTGTGTTGCCTTTCCGTTGCTTGCCCGTAATCTAGCTCAACTTGTGCAAACCACTGAACTGTGGAGGGAGGTGATGCAGAAAGCGCAGCCATCTGGGCCTGCCTGAATAGGAAGAGAAGAAAACACCCTTACTGTGAGAGTCACTGGCTGTTATTAAAGCCAGGATTGCTTTTGCAGGAGTGCCAAATCTTACTAATTAATTTTCAGATTTAAACTTCAGAGTGTCTCTGGCAATGATTATATCATTCAAAAAGCAGTCACAGACTGTTCTTGAATCTTAAAGCACAAGTCTCTTTAAATTCTGCGGAGTTTTAGTGAGCTTCCAACATTTGGTTTCCAGATACACATCTTTCCTTGAGAGTAAGCTCTGCCAAAAATATATAATTTATTCTTACAGTAGTATTTTTGTGACCCGTCTTTTCATCAAAGGCGGCTTCTTTGGTAAGTGCGCTGAACACCAAAAGCCGTGACACGCTACATTCACCACCTCATTATTTTTATCCCCACATCGTGGCATAATCTTTTTGCCCAAAGTCTCACAGCTAAAAAGCATCTGAATGGGAGCTTCTGACTTTGACTCTGCTAAACACATTGCAGCAACAGAAGTCACGACCAAGTCATAAACACAAGAAGGCAGAACAAAAATAAAACTTTACATAAGAAAGGATGATTTTGACGTTAACAGCGTTCCCACTCATTTCAAATGGGCTGGGACTTCTCACAGGAAGCCTTGAGAGATCCTCTGGTGAAGGAGCCATTGACAATTATTTCCCTGTTTTATGAGACTGATGTCCCTAATCTGTGCTAATAAGTGCCCAGGCAAACGCTCTCTCCTTATATTGGAGGAAATACTCCCCTTTTATTTTTTTTTCTTTTGACTGTAACAGGCCCACAGCTGTTTTTAATACCCTGTCCAGTCAAATGACGGGAGTCTGTTTGCAATCAATGAGACACGTTGTTTATTAACTGCCTTCTTCATAATTGTCCCCAGACGGGGACGGGGACGGGGACACCCCCGGCGGCTGGGGG
>VXAK01021016.1:31895-56973 GCA_013399435.1 Arenaria interpres
CCCCCCGGCTCACGGCGGGCTTCGAGTTGGGCAGCTGGCCCCGCCGCGGTGCCAGGGCCCCGGGGAGCCCTCAGGCTTCTCTCCACAGGTCCCTCCGTTACACCGATCGCCGGTGTTACGGGCATCCGTCCCTCCCGAGGATGGCCTGGGGCGTGCGTGAGGAGACTCATTTGTTTTCATGTGTCTTACGAGTGTCGGGCACTTCTGCTGTCCAGTAGCTGGTTCCTCCGTGCGTTTCTGTGTGAGCTCGTAGGCGCGCTTTTGTATGTACATACGCAGGTAGACGTTTATATTACTTAAGCTATCTGTGTACGGATGTTTCGGTTGAAGGTGCTGTAGTTGTCATGTAGCAGGGAGTTCTACTGTGAGGTGTTAGTCACTTACAACCTTGCTGTACATCGAGGGGTTTGCTCTGGGGTTTGTTTTTATCTGTCCCATTATATTTTAGTTAAACTGTAACTAAACCGAGCATTTGTTGAGTTCGAGGGGGTAAATATAGTATTTCCTTTTCTTATATATCCTACTTATACATTTATCATCTGTTGATACCTTATTAAATGCTTTATGATTATTGGAGTAAAAAATGTAAACTTCATCCTGATGCATTTTAAAGTCTCAGATGTTTTAATTCCTCCTCATCCAGACCTTTTCTGATCTTATTGTCTTCTTGGAAGTACCTGAAATGGGATGTAGCATTTTAGGAGAAGTGCACATATATAGGTATAATCTTAACCTCTTTAGTGTTTGTTTTATGGTACGTATCTGCAAATCTGGGTCAGTATCACTTGATTTTTAGACCAGAAAAGATTGCTCTTAATCTACTTACTGAAGTAGACACTTGTGTAGCATTTGGATTTCCATAAGAGAAGGCCTCTGATACAAATAAAAATGAATTAATAATCTGTATGCTGCCTTTCAAATTAGGATTCTCCAAATGGTTTGCCTTGATGATAAGTCTCTCTGATCATTGTGATGTCTGGTAACATTTTTCTCCGTTCTTCTTCTCAACATTTACTTTAAGGTCCCTGTTTTAAAATCTGAGAAACAGGAAGACAGAAAGATCATTTATTAAAAAAGCCAAAGAAGTTAAATATTTGTTTCTATAACATTAAAAAAATAGTTCTAACTGCGCTTTCTTATATTGAAAGCTACATTTGAATATTCTACAGATTCGTTTTAGAAGATCTAATAGTAGCTTGTGAACATTCACAGATTTTTCTGTGTTAGTGAATGTGTGTTGATATTTGATGCATCCATAGAATGGCAGGAAGCTGTCAATATATTGGCTTTTCTTGTCACTATATGTTACTAGTGGTATGTAACAACTGTAGTCATGGTTTAACTCCCAGAGTGCTTTATTGAGATTAGTCTTCAAAGAGGCCGGTGCTCAGTAAGTAAATGCTAGACTTTAACTCACCGAGATGTAGCTACGAGCAAGATGGGAAGATTTGTGTAGTATGCTATATATGGTATTTCAAGTAGCACACCAGGGGAGATGGTTGTACAATGGAAAGTATTGCTGAGTGACTTCCAAATCTTGTTGGCTGGTGTTCCAGACTTCTTGCAAACTGTGTCAATAAGTGAGTTGATAGAACATCAGGTTCTGTGAGGCAGAGCTTAATACCTGCTCTAGCTTTCGTGCTGTAATAGGAGCAGGATGCTGTGAGTTGGTTTGCAACTGATACTCTATGGCAAATATTCTACTAGTATTATTTTATGTGTTCTTTAGCTTTTGTTCAAAATGCTAGATGCATAGGTATTCAGTTGGTGATCTTACTTGACAGCACATCCTTCTTAGCCAGAACCAGCTCATGTAAAAGGAGCAGGACGAACTCTTAGATATCTTACCTGAGCCCAAACGCTAGTGGTTAGAGACCCACGGAGGCAAGGTTAAAGTTTTGTCACAAAACAGTAACTCTGAAATACAGAATTTTCCATTTCCCATCTAGACTGCAAATCATGTAACAACAACACAACAAATGAAACAACAAAAAACCCTCAGATCAGACAAACTTTTAAACACTACTAAATACCATCCCAAAAAAAAAGAAAAGTAATTGTATTTATAGGATTTTACAGTTGGGTGATTAACACTGTTGGGATTTGATCTGTGTTTTACAAGGAGAGGTAAGTGCCCCAAATTTGGGAGTCATTGTCCTGAAATTCTTTCTGATAGCTTTAGTCAGCAATTGTATCATGAGGCTGAGGGCAAGCCAGCAGGTTTGTGCGTGACAAAAGTCATGTAAAGAACATGTGTGTGCCTGGAAGCTTTCTGGCCTCTGGAGATTCTGAAACAAGTTTACAGACTCTTTAGAGATGTCCCATGGATCTCAGTATTGTAAAAGAGACTGTATTTGAAGGGTGAAAGAATAAACATTTTTTTAAAGCCCTACATAACAAAAACTTCCTATATCGTCTCTTTCCTATAAGATTTTAATCCAGTTTTCCATCTTGGTCATAATCTTATTTTAATTCAAAAGATGTCAACGTTGTTTACTCAGTCTGATTGCTTGGGGTACAAATTCAAGACACTAGCATAATCTTGAGCATGCACTGCCTGCCCTTTCAAGTGTGAATGTGCCCAGTACATGGCATCCAAGACAGTGTGGGCTAATATTCTCAGGCATCACATCAGCCTACCTGAAATGCATCCTGTCATCCATGAACCAACTTGAACAGAGAATAAAACAGGATTTCTAACATGGTCAGCCTACATATTTTTATTTTTTTTTAAAATCTGTTCTTTTCTATTGTTAGTAAATAAAACAAATGGAGTGAGCAACTCAGACTTGGAGAAGATTAGTGCAGTATGGTTATGTGGAATACTTTGCAGAATTACGCTCTCTGTACTATTAAACAAAAAAACACTTTCATAGTCTTTACTTTTTACTTAAACCATTTTTATGGTTACACTTAGCAAAAAAACTGGCAAGTTATGTTGCATTCTGATCTGCTACTCTCCATATGCCTTGGAGTGCATCCAGGCTTGAGTTGTGCCAGAAGTGGTTTTCCAGTTCTGTTCCAGGGGATGAATGTCTAATTATTATTCAATGCACATGACTTAGTAGAATATACAAGTGATGGAAGAAGTCAACTCTGTAATATCCTTTTAAGCATTACAAGTGCTTTCCTTCATTCTTGCGTTCCCTGGCTCATATTTAAAAGTCTTGATGGAAGAGCGGAGTGGAAAGGAGAAATTGTGTTTTCTTGTTTTGAACACTTTTTCCTTTTTTGATAATTCTGGACCTCTCAGTCCTTCTGTCACCCTGAATATGTTGTTTATTAAAAATGTTTCATAGCAGTTTGCCATGATTCCAAATGAGGTCTGTCTATTTGTATTGGTCCCTAATCTCTGTACGTATTGCTCCCTACCCTCTGTCTGGGACTTCTTGCTCAGAAATGCATTCAAACGATCTGCATAGCATATGTGCAGTAAGTCTGCTGCATTCAGGGTGCATTAGTGCACGTGAGACCTAACGAGGCTTTGTAAATCCATGTTCCTGCTTCATTAGTACAGCACACGCACATCAGTTCTGGCACTTCCAAGATGAAGTGCACTAAGTGTGTCTACAACCACAGACTGATTCTAGGGAGGAAACGGAAATTTGATAGGGGAAGTGTATGGAAAGAAACCAAATAATGGTTGGGCCTTTTGCTGAATGTGATAAGGAGGTCTTAATTAGAAAAGCAATTCCTTTTGAATAGGAGAGAGTGGAACCTTGTGGTCTTCTGTAAGCAGATATATGCTCTTGTCCATCCTCTGAACTGGCAGGATGTAAGTCTCTTGCAAGTCAAAAGCTACGCGACTGCATTGGCACAGTGCTGAGACCCAAAATAAATCTAGCTTCTCTGGAACTTCCTGCCAAGTATATGATGTAGTCAGATGGCATTTGGGGAGGATTTTCAGTCCCAAACGCATTTTCTTTCTGCCTGAGAAGGAGGACAAATTTGGATAAACCCATATATAATGTATTCTGTTCTGTGCTATGAATATGGTCAATACTCTGCAGTGGTCCTGGGGCCTGCAGGCCACTGCTGGTCTCTGTGTGCATTTAATACAAAATTGCATTAAATAGCACTTTGGTTTAAAGTTTAGTATTATAAAGGTTCATAGAAGGAGTCAGCAAGAAATTCTGAGGAATTAAGAGGGTTTGTTGTCCGGAAGCTTTGGTTCTCAAGCAGTTGTTACACATGAAACAGCTTTGCCTTAACTTGCCAGATTTATTTCTATTGATCTTTCTCAGATTTTACCAGTAGTTTTGGGTGCTGTATTATTTATGTTCTGCAATTTTAGTGTTACTAGAAATATTTAAAAAAAAAAAACAAAAACAAAAAACCCACAACCAACAAAACCCCCTGTCTCTAAAGGAAATCACCATGTCTTATCTTTCAAATAGATGAAGGGTAATTGTTAGCACTTGCTTGCTATAACTTGCGATTCACAGGAGCTTCCTCTTATGTATGTGTGGGGAAATACTGAAGAAAGTTTATTTATTATAATTTTCAGTAATCATATTAATAAAACACATTTTGTAGAGAAGAATCTTGTGACAGGCTTTAGGAAGACCATTGTCAGAATTGTCTGAAGAAATGAGAATGTGATAAAATAATTTTTAGTTCTCCCTGTAGGTGTTCTGCAATATTTTGTTAAGGTCTAGGTAAGTAAATGGTTTGGAAAGGTTCACTTCTGAAAATAAAAATCAAATTGAAAAAAGCAAATACTTTTTTTATATTTCCTATTCTAACTCTGCTGCAAGCATCCTGTTCTCTGCAGACTTATTTTCCAGACTGACTGCAGCTGTGGAACACTAATCCTTCATATATTTGCATTTAGTATCTGCAAATGACATTTGTGTCCTTCTTGTGGTTGCTTGTTCATAATAATCTGCAACCCTTGTATTTTTTTTAAGTTCTATGAGCTTCTGTCTCACACAGATGTTGCTTGAATCACTGAAAACTGCCTGCCATTATGTTTGGTATCCTTCTTGTTTGTGGGTAGAATTTCATATAATAAAAGAACTTCTTGTGTTACTTTGAATCTCTGAAAGTGTGTGTGATGAAGTTATAGATCCAGATTTGGCTTCTGTGAGCTAGAAAGCCCTGGAAAACATGCTGATATGTTGAAATAAACATACCCAGAAACTCCATACTAGTGCAATTTTTGTCATGGATTGTTTTTGTGTATGGTGTTGGGTATCAAAATATGGAATGTATTTCAAATTGTGATAGTTTCTGGCAAATCGTACTTTTCTTTGGAGAAATAAAACTAAAATTTGCATTTAAGAGAAAGCACTTAAAATTCTCAGAAGGCTTGGTGCTTATCAGAAGAAATGAAGTATCTTGCTGTAGCTTCTGCCTTGATTTGATGACTGTGTTTTTTTATAGCAAAAAAATTATTTCCCCTTAATGTTCTTTGTCTTCCAACTTGGATAACAGAACTTAAAAGAAATACTTGGAATACTTTGTAGAACGCAGTATGGGGTAAACTGGGACTTGGAGCATCTGAATAGGTCCCCTATAGCCTGTCCCAAAGAAGCTAAGTCAATCTAACATTGACCCTTTATTAGTATGGTTGTAAGTGTTGACGTTCATGCATGTGTTTCTTTGGCACAGAATTTTAGCATTGTTTGGATGTATGGTAGGTTCTTTTATATTGCAAAAATAGATATTCTGGATGCAGTTTGTTTATAGATGGCAGGTTTGAAGAGGGGAAAAAAAGGAAATGGTATAATTGAATACACTTTGTGTTAACTTGACACACCCCCCCCTTCTGATTTGCATAGTCAGACCTGCCCGTGTGTTGCAGCCTGCTCTTTTGAGGCTAAAAGGAGAAAGCGATGAACTGAAGTGTTTTAAATGAATTAAATTATTCAGCTTGGGTTTGAAACATTTTTTTTGCTTATTTTTAACTGGTGCATTTATTTACAGAATTACAGAATTGCCTAGGTTGGAAGGGACCTTTAAGATCATCTAGTCCAACCATTAAAAAAAACCCCAAAAAACCAACAAACTAAAACAAACAAAAAAAACCCCAAACAAAAAAACAAACAAAACACACACCCCAATACTAAACCATACTCCCGAGCACCATGTCAATTCATCTTTTGAATATCTCTAGGGATGGTGCCTCAACCACTTCCCTGGGCAGCCCATTCCAATGCTGGATAACCCTTTCTGTGAAGAAATTTTTCCTAATATCCAACCTGAACCTCCCCTGGCGCAACTTGAGGCCATTTCCTCTTGTCCTGTCGCCTGTGACTTGGGAGAAGAGACCGACCCTCACCTCTCTACACCCTCCTTTCAGGTAGCTGTAGTGAGCGATAAGGTCTCCCCTCAGCCTCCTCTTCTCTAGACTGAAAGAAATAGTACCAAGACTCATCAGAGGAATGGGACTTACAGGGAAAATGTTTCCTTCAAGAATGTGCAGAGGTTATGTCAAGATATGAGACGACTTCTGGTAGGATTCAAAAAAGTTAATTTGAAAAGACATAATTAAACTTCATAAATGAAAAACACTTGAAAATTAAAGTGAGATGATTGAGAAAGCACCCGGCTTTGCTACTGAATTCTTAAATTATGACTGTATGATAGTGCTGTTTACTTTTAGTTTTTTGCCTTTTTTTTTTTTTTTTAAAACACAAAGTCCCCCCACATTTCTGGAGAAAGCTTTTATGTATAGGGATGTCATCTGTCAGCTTTTCCAGCTGCTGTAGGCCAAGTGCTGGATGCAGAACGGAAAACTACCATTCTTTCTTGCTCTGTATAGTGTCTTTCAGCAGCTCTAGGCTGAGTATAGGGTGTGGGAGGTTGGGTAGGAAGAGGACTTACCTGAAATGACAAACAAGATTCCTTTTTTTTTTTTTGCTGGCAGCAAACTTAGGTGGAGCATTATAAGCTGTTTGGAAACATCCTTTTCAGATTAGATGCTCGAGAGTTTTGTTGCTGGAGATGTGTGTGTGATGGTTGTGTTTGGGACTGACTTTTACAAAATATCTGATAAAACTTTGTCTCAGGTTCACAACACTATGCTGGTGGTATATATTTAGATAGAAAATAAAATTTCTTAAGTTAGCTCTGTGACAGTGTGTATGAGGAAGTGAAGGATGGTTTGAGTCACCCTTTGTCAATGCTGCAATTTTAACTTCAGTCTGGCACATCCTAATTGTAAGGGGGCTAACCACTGAGCTCTGTGGAGCATTGCTGGGGTAGTCCAAGATGTTCCTCTGACCCCATGCTCCGTTAGTTTACTATATGTGCAACTAAAGTGGCGGGGTGGGCGTGCACCCTTAGCTACTCCAGCTCATTATTTTTTTGACTACTGGAAACTTCCAGTCAAAATGTTTTTTCGTTAAGAGGATGCTTCTCAGAGTACAAGTCCTGAGTGCGTTTGCTTCTACACTCTGCTGTGTGGTGGTAACCTCCAACAGCAGATTCGTGCAAGGGAGAACTGGAAATAATGGGTGGCTGTTTGCTCTGTTGACTAAAACTTAATCCCAACAAAAAGATGAGTACAAGTAAATAATGAACATGCATTCATTGCATAGTTACCAGTTATTACTTATGATATGATTTTTATAAAAATATCATGCTTTAATTACAAATAACTTTTGTACATTTCTATCTCATTGTGCTTGCAAAATCAAAGAAGGTAGTTCTTTCTGTTGATGCTGTATCTAGTTACAGAAACCTTAGGCTAAAGTAAAAATAGATGAATGACTCACCTAGTTAGGTGAGGACCTGTACTACAGAGCAGTCATTGGTATTATTACTATGTTGAAACCAGAAAAAAAAAAGACAAAAAACCTCTGGATTATGAAACAACGAGTTTTTAGGTGGTATAAGAACAAATAAAAACAAGTAAATTTTTACGGAAGACATTGAACCTGCACGACTATACTATAGCAGTTCTTATTTGTAAGTGCTAAAACTATTATGTATCATCTGTCCTTCAACCAGCAGGAAGTATGAAGGTAGCAAAGAAAAAGTATGTTATGTTCTGTAGACGGACTGAGAAAAATCTGTTTGTATGCTCACAACTGATCCAGATCAGGCAATCCCTTAATCCAATACCTTAAATGTTTATGATCTACTGGTTTGGTTCTCCTCTCAGTTCAAAACTGTGTTTCAAGAGACCTCTGCTGGAGGGCTGTCTCAGAGCTGGTAACCTGGGTTTCCTGGGAGAGATCTGCTGGAGCAGAATAGATCTCTTTGGTTTTGTTTTAGTTTATTTTATGTAGTGTGGGTGTAAGAACTAAACTATGCAAAGCATCCATCTGTCCTGCTTACAGCTTTCCTTTGGTTCTGGAAGTGAGAACAGGGAGAGAGACACTCTCCTAGTGCTTTGCCATAGCACCTCTGCTGGCTTCCCAGAGCTGTGAAGGAAGGATGCTTGCAGATGATAAGCGCGTTTCATACATGGGCAGTCGTTCAGGACAAGGATTCTGAAGTAGGAAAGTTGTGTGGAGAAACTGTAGAAGTGTATGAGGCACTGAATAGTGGTGGAAGCTTATTTGAGAATGGAAGACTGGAACTGAGGCTGGTGTTGCAGAATCAGATGGAAATAGACTGGAAATAACTGGAAGAAAAAATAGCAGATAATGTGTTGTTCAAGAGGGGCACACTAAGACTGTCTAAGGAAGCAGCTTGAGATGGGCACTGGAAAGAAAAAACCTAGTAAGTGAAAATTATAAATGACTAAATACAGAAAATGGCCTGGAAGAAAGAATGGATGAGGTTGAGTCCGCTTGAACTAAGATTTCAGTTCTCTTCTGTAGGAGATGTGGAGGGGGAAGTATTTCTGAACCCATTGGTAAAGTATCAGTTCTCACTTACTGCTGGTTCGCATGTAGGATGGCTTGTACTGCTTTTCATCAGTCAGTTTAAGTAGCATGGTTCGCAAGAAAGTTTGTGAGTGTTCATGTTGGAAGCATGTAGGTGTGGTGTATTGTCCTTTTTTAAGCTAGGATATTGCACTAAAAGTCTTGCAATTTTGTCATTTTAATAGTGTTCTTTCAATGGGAAAGGCTTATGCATGGCATTTCTTTTCTTGATGCTCCCCAGACCCTTGCTGTCAGTTTTGTTTTCTTAACTGTTCTGTCCTACCCCCAGCTTCCCCATACTGGTTTTTAAGCTCTTTCTAAATGTGCTGTAAACCACACAGCATTATTGTTGGTCGTCTTTTGTACTCCATCCAGTTTGTATCTCCATATTGTGGACATCATGCTTTAGAGGAAATTACATGTTACTCCAACTAAGGTCTTTGTGGCTCTGAGGAAAATAGCAGAAATCATTCCTGTCTTAAAATGTTCCCAGTGAAATAGCATAAAAGAAGAACCAGTTGAAGGAAGTACCTGGTCAAGATACATCACCAGAATAAAGGCAATTAGTTGTATCTCTCTCTTAACTAGGTAGTTTTAAGATCAAGTCAAGTGAATGTGTGCGAAGGAATAGGGATGCAGAGCTGAGGCACGTGGCAGGACTGCAGCTGTATGGATTGCAATCACCTTTTGGGTGCTGGAATCGTTTCTTGGATTATTTCTTCCAAGAGGAAAAGGGTGTAATACATGCTGGTTGTTCATCATATTTTTATAACATACTCATAAATTATTGTAGTCTTTCTATTTTAAAAACACTTGTGATGAAATATTTGATTACTTAATTTCTAAATCTGCATTGATAATTCCTTGATGGGTTTTTCTTTTTTCTTTCTTAAATTTTCTTCAAAGCATCTTTATTGGTGGACCATTGATGTAGTCTAACATGACAATCCTATATTCCTGTACAGCTCTCTCCTACCTTTCCTTCTCTAGTTACATGTAGGTAAGAGGGTGCTCGAGCACTTCACTTTAATAAGTGGCCCAAATCTTTGAAAGTAATTTTCATTTCAATAAGTGTTTCGGTTTCAGTATTTGTATTCCATGTTCCTCTTCTATTTATATTAAAGACATGTAGTTTCATTGAACTTTTAGACATCTACATTGCCACAATGAGGCTTTCAAAATTCTGATGTACTTTTCAAACAGCATAAACAAAATCTTTATATTATTTAATGATAAGCCTTAGTATTTAGTCTTAATCATGGATGTTTAGAGAAGACCAAGAATTCTATAAACATGGCTTACTGTGGGTGATTACAATTATTTGGTTTTTAAGTGACTTTTTTTGTACATGAATATGCTGTGTGTATTACAGAAAGGAATACTAATTTTGCTTTCCTCACAATCTAAAACATGAATGGTTAAAAAAATTGCTTGCAGTATATGGTCATCTTTAAACTGACTTCACTTGCGGCACTGGCAGTGGAGGAACAAAACTTAAAAATGAGGCAAATAGGTTTAAAATGTTTCAGTAAAATTACTTCAGAACATTTCTACCGGTTTTGCCAAGGTGTACTATCCTGCAGTTGTGCTGACACAATGATTTATAGGTTGAAATGAATATATGTGAGATGGATTAGTTATATTGATATGTCTGTATGTCTGACAGCAAAACTACTCATTACTGCCTTTCTTGGAACCTTTTCCAAACACATGGAATGGTTTCCATACAAGGAACAGCTAAGTTTAGGACCTCTCAATCTGGAAAAGAGATGACATGGCAGGGAGACGTGGTGGAGACTCACAAAATCATGACAGATGTAGAGAGAGTGGACAGAAGCTGATAACTCATTTCTTCCAATACATGAACTAGGAGATGTCAAGCAAAACTAATGTTAACCAGATTGAAGCAAAATAAAGTCCAGTCCCTGACCCCAGGGATAGTGGACCTGTGGAATTAATTGCTAAAGGGTGTTCTGCATGCTAAAAGATTATGTGGATTTTAAGCAGGCCGGGTAAGTTCATGAATGATAAATGGTTTGAGATTTACTAAATATAGAAAATCACATCTGCCTTAGCAAGTTCTTTTTGAGGAAAATGAGAGCATATTTGGGATATGTTATATGTTCTCAGTCTTCGATGGCAGCTATTTATAGCTATTGCTGAAGATCAGGATACTAGTAGAAATGGATCTCATACTGACCCAATACAGCTGCTCTCATGCGCTTTCCTTATATTCTGTTGCTAAAGCTGATTCTGACTTTCTAATTCTTTTCTAATCCTGATTTGAGTATGAAAATCAAACTGTTAGCACACCAGACTCGGAGGAGGGGGAAAAGAAAAAAAAGAAAAGAAAGATCAAAATATGCCTCCTCCCTTTCAAGGCACTTAGCTCTCTCTCAGTTCTTAATTTATAAATACTTTTTTCCTCTGTCCCTAGTGAAAAATGTAAATGTGAGGCCACAGAAACAACAGGAAAGCCTTGCATGCAGTTATGAGAGAGACCACTGAAGGTGAGGCTAGTACGGAGGAATTTTACTTGCATAATTAAATGGTGTCGTTTCAAGGAAGGAGTGGAAGATGTGGAACCTATCCCTGATACCCAATCTGCTCACTGTATATCTGTCTTGCGTATTTATACATTAACACAGATGATTTTTTGACCAGATTGCTGGTCTGTTGGATTTGGTTTACCAGGATTGGAGCATAAGTAACTGGTTTTAGAGAAAAACGGAGGTAGTTGAGCTCTGACAGTTACGATTTTGATCAGACTTGTTCTTGCAGCCTGGCTTGCCCTGTGAGGGTCTGACACATCTTAATTTTTTTATTTATATCTTAATTTTTTTATTTATATCTTAATTTTCTTCCACCTGTATAAGTCAAACTGACCTCCCCTGTCAGTTTCGCTCACTGAAGGAAGTAAATGTTCCATGTAATGCAGTCTACTTATTTTATCACCGTGGAAGTCAAATTCTTGAAGGTGAAATAGTAAATCGTGTTTGTTTCTATGATTTTGACTACTAATGAATTACAGAAGATATTTTCTCTTTGTTTCCTTTAGGTACGTTTCTCATATATGCGGATGAAGTATCTCTTCATCTCTTGGTTAGTAGTATTTATTGGCGGCTGGGTTATGTATGTTCAGTACTCCACCTACACAGAACTATGCAGAGGACATGACTGTAGGAAAATAATAGTAAGTATATTTAGCATAGCTTTCTTGAGTGTTTGTCCTGACTAATTCCACAGCTGGTTCAGTCAGTGCCACGTGTAAATTAATCAAATTCTGATATTGCATCATGTTGAAGTAAGATTACGTCTTCAATTACAGAGAAAACTATTTATGTTTCTAAACATTGTTTTGGTATAGGGTTATTAAAATTGTTTTCTTATATTTTTTGTTCAAGGGCCAGGTGCTCGGAGAGATACAGTTGTTGCCTCCTCTCTTGGGCGATTTGTTCAATATTTTTCTCCCTATTTGTTTCAGTGTGATAAATATAAGACTGGAGTTATTGATGGGTCAGCATGTAGCAGCCTTTGTGCTAAAGAAACATTGTATTTTGGAAAATGTTTGTCAACAAAGCCCAATAACCAGGTAAGGCTTTGTTCATCCAACCTCAGTTTATTATTTCCCACTGAACTGTTGTTCTTTTGACCATCAAGTAGACTTTAGTATCAGTAAGCGGTATCTGTTTGATACGGATTATTTCAAACTCTATTTGCTGTGACATGCAGAGCATGTTTATGTATAATGTATATCATATACCTATATAGAGAGAATATCTAGGTATACTATATACAATATGCACCTCTATATAATATACCTGTATATAATATTACATTTTATTCCTCTATGTAGAGGGGTATATTACTATTTTATAAACGTGTATATAAAATATATGGTTTCTTCCACATTTTAACAGCATACTAATTCTCTGCTTTCCTGCTTCCCAAATAGAAGCAGCAGCCTCTTAACAACCTATGCAAAGATGGCAGTAATGCCAGTATACTGCTTATCAAGCTCTCTTTTGTGTTTTGAGGGCGTAGTGTCTCTCAAATACCTGCAGTAGTGTATTGTTTGAACTTGCTGTTGTTTGAATGTGCTCTCTGTACTTGGGACTCTGTTCTCTAATCTGTGTTGCCACTTGACTCCTGAAGCAGTGGTTGGAGTACAAGGTGGTCTTTAGATGATGGGCTTCTACAGCGTTCTTACCTCTTCCCCTCTTCACCTGCATAGATGTATTTAGGAATCTGGGGAAATCTCCAAGGTGTTATAAAATGCCAGATGGAAGAAGCTGCCCAACCTGATTTTGGTACTGACCCAGAACCAAGGAAGGAAATAGTCCTGTTTGATAAACCAACAAGAGGAACCACTGTTGAGAAATTCAAAGAAATGGTGTATGGTCTTTTTAAAGTAAGTATATGCTTATTTATTCTACTTTGATAGACAGGCTTATTTTCCTGCAGCTGGAGAGAATGTCCTATTGTATGAGCCTTGTTCAAGTGTATGTCAGAAAACCAGTCAGCACAAAAATGGTTTTTCCCAGAGGTGCTTATCTCGAAGTTTAACTAATTATCAGATTTTTTGCTTGCTTTTTAGCAGATGCAAGCTGGTATGCATCTTGCATATCTACAGCTTTCACTTGTATTTGTATAGAAAATATGGTAAAAATATATTTTTTGCTTATTTTGGGGCTATTGTAACCAGGTACAAAGACTGAAGCACAATTTGCCAAGCATGAACTGTTTTCAAGAGTTACTGTGTTAACTGACCAGCTGGAATGTCTCCAGCCAGAATGACCAGCCATACTTCTCCCAGTTCTTTCGCTGTTATATTAATGTGATACTTATTTCTGTTGACTTAATGCTACCCCAGAATTCTCATAATACAGAGTCATCACTTCGATGGTGTGTCAATACGGATTTTGAGTTTTCTTTCTTAAAATTTTCTTGCCATTGTCATAGCTCTTACGTCTGTCTGCAGTGATGGAAATAATGCTGTCCTAGCCGAGTGAGCATATGTGCACACATAGAGGATAATTATGTAAAGCTGATGACAGTTGTCATGCATTACAGTAGCTTTGTCTCTAAGAATGGCTGAGCAACAGGTGTTTTAGAGGAGTTTTTAGGAGAATTTGGGAAAAGCTCATGTGACTTTCTACGTATGTTGGTAGTTGAAAATACAAGAGTTTGAATTCCAGCAATGCCTTCTTTCTCTCTATTGACACAATGGAGGGGGTTATATCAAATAACAAAATTAAGTATTTCAGTAGACTTATTGAATGGGATCTGTACCCATTGTGTCTTGGTACTTTTTATAGTTGGCCAAAATGTAGCTGATACTGTAACTTCTGTACACCTGTAAGGTTTAATCAGGTGAAAACTAAACCTGATCCAAACATTTGATTTCCACATACTAGTACTTTCAGAAGATCTTACACTCAGTGCCTTTGAAAACGGAACAAAACTGAAGCTCTTCAGGCATCTGGTAGCAAGCAAGTCCTGTAACTCTATAGCCAACGAAAGCTAGAACTTACCCTAATCGCACTATCCATAGAAGGAGAGTAAGAGGAGGTAGAATGACAGGTGGATTGGTAGTAGTTGATGAAATCATACTTAATCTTTCTTGTTGTTTGTTTTTAGGCAAAATTGGGTGAACAAGGAAATCTTTCAGAACTGGTTAATCTCATCCTGTCTTTTGCTGATGGAAACAAAGATGGTAGAGTTTCTTTGCCAGAGGCGAAATCTGCATGGGCGCTTCTGCAGCTAGATGAGTTTCTCCTGATGGTGATCTTGCAGGATAAAGAACATACTCCCAAGTTGATGGGATTTTGTGGGGATCTCTATGTGACCGAAAGAGTTGAATATACCTCTCTCTATGGAATCAGCCTTCCATGGATCATAGAACTTTTCATTCCCTCTGGCTTCAGAAGGAGCATAGACCAGTGGTTTACTCCATCATGGCCAAGAAAGGCAAAAATAGCTATAGGGCTTTTAGAATTTGTGGAAGATATTTTCCATGGACCTTATGGAAACTTTCTTATGTGTGATACAAGTGCCAAAAACTTGGGATATAATGATAAATACGATTTGAAAATGATGGACATGAAAAAAATTGTGCCAGAAACAAATTTGAAGGAAATAATTAAAGATCGTCCGTGTGAATCAGATTTGGACTGTATTTATGGTACAGACTGTAGAACTCTCTGTGACCAAAGCAAAATGAGATGTACCACAGAAGTTATTCAGCCAAACTTGGCAAAAGCCTGTCAGCTACTTAAAGACTATCTGCTTCGTGGTGCTCCTTCTGATATCCATGAAGAACTAGAAAAACAACTGTACTTGTGTATTGCCCTTAAAGTCACAGCAAATCAGATGGAAATGGAGCATTCTTTAATACTCAATAACTTAAAAACTTTACTGTGGAAGAAGATTTCCCATACAAATGATTCTTAGCTTCTTCACCAGCAGAAGATGATATTGATGCCAGCCACTAGAGGTGGCCCACCACGTTTGATAAAAACAATCTGCAGCGTTTTTTAAAGACACTTCTTTGCTCAGATTTCATGAAAGGCTCTTTATCTCTTGCCCTTCAGTCAGGACCTTATGACAGGGCTTCTCAAAAAATGAACATGCCACCAAACGATCAAGCAGAGGCCAGAAGCATTTCCAGCATTCCATTGCTGTGTTAAGGAAACACAAAACCCTGCATGCTTGACTGTTCTGTGCACTTTGTCAGATCTTTAACAGGATGAAAGCATTCACTGTGCCACCGCATCAACTGATGGGACATCTTACAATTCTGTGAAAATCATTGCTCACTTGTGAAAGACCTGCAAAAGATTTTTATCCTAAGTAGTTTTATGACGAACCACCAATACTGCAAATAAAGTGTCCGAGTCCAAGCTGCTGTTGTGAATAAACTGAACTGTGAGATTGAAGTTTACTAATACCTTGGCATGGCAGAATTTGCACATTAATAATTTTTAAACTGTGGAAAAATTAGAATTTTATTCTAGACCTGACAGCTTGTAATATGAGACTTAAATCAGATTATGTTTACACCTTGTTACCTCATGCTTACTTCTTGAATGTTTAAGTAGTTCAACATTTTTTAATTAAGTCCTTATACAGTGAACCATGTTGGGAGCCAAGAGTTTTGGAATATGTTATTTCTTAAAATCATGCATATAGTCTAGCAGCAATATCAACATCAGTTTCAAAAACTGTAAATTATTGTACTTCAGTTGAAACCTTTAACCCAAATTAAGCTGTAACAAATACTGAAAAGTAAGGAGGTTGTGGACTAAGCTATTTTAAGAGAGCTGAAGCTAATTTTTAAAACAACTGACAGCAGAAATGTCCTAGCAGTTTAAAAAAAAACCAACAAAAATCAGCTTGCGTAATTTAGGAATCTGCTGTATGACATGTGAAACAAGTAATAATTGGGGATAAAGTCTTGACTTTTTACTGTCCCTCCAAACTTAGCTACAGACTTTTACTTAAATCCTCTTGAACTATTGCAGGAAGCATGTAAGCCAGAGGTAGACCTGAACTGTAGGACAGAAGCAGGACTGTTCCGGATCGTGACACGTTGCTTAAATGGGAGCCTCTGAGCTAGTGACAGTTAGGAATGAGGTGGAACATAAGTGAGCTGTAGTGTGTTACTATTTTTTTTGCTCTAGTAGCATCTATGCATCATTGTAAAATCTCAAGCCATGAGTAAACACCATCTGAAACAGGCATTCTACAGACCACTGTAGCACCTTCTGCATCCCTGTTGTTCTCGGATTTATGTCTATGTTCACAGTTATGCAGAATTAGATGTCCAAAAACCACCTTAATATGGTGTTCAAGAATACTCATCTGTCAATGTTTAATTTATAAATGCTTTAGGAAATATAGTTAAATCCTTAGTGATTTTAATGCCAGTCATCCATATACTTCTAAATCCTGGCCCTTTAATTAGTTTTCAGCAAACAAGGACAAGCTTTATTTAAATATTTGAATGATTGTTAATTGCTTTAGGTATCCTGTATTAAATGCATTCCTTAAAGGATTAAACTGAAGTACAAGATGAAGAAAGTAATTTCTCCATACCATATGTAATAGTATGCAGCTTGGGTTAAGAGTATACTGTTTTGTGAACATGAGCTTTTTAGTTTAAGAATTACTATGCTAATTATTGTCTCTAAGTTGGTATGTCCTCCATTGACAAGTTATTACACTCAAATGTGAAGTGGTCATGTTCTTGGTGGAAAAATCTGACTAATTGCTATTAGGCTGAATCCAAAATGACATTGGCTATTTCAAACAACTGGAAAACATGTTTAATAGTGCAGTTTGTTGTACAGAACCTTCACTTTCATTGCTGTTGCATTGGGAAAAAAATGCTTTTGTTTACAATAAATCACAAGTCTCCTTTTCTCTTTCAGTATCTTAAAGCAAAACATTCTTCTGTGTAGCCTACTTGACTCATGTTCTAATTGTGCAAGTAACTTCAGTAAGTCTATGTGCCTCTGAAACTGAGAGGTAAGAGAAAATAATGGAGAAGGACAAGTCACAGCCTGTGTAACCAAGCACATATGTGCAACTTGGAAGTGAATCCTCTTGTCTAATCACTAAATGACGTGAAGTGTTTAGCTTAAAGACAGTATCTGTTTCAGTAGCAGCCAGAACTTGGAGCCAAGTGCATGGAAGTGCTTACTTCAGTTACTGGAAATACTTCAATTAGACAAATATTCCTGTATCAGCTGCAATTAAGTCACACTAGGGAAAGTGTTGCCATTTGTGTTCCTGAAAGCCTAAGGCTGCCTTGGGGCAGAGGCTTTAGAACCTACCGTGACAACTCCTCTGCTTTTTTCTTAAGCTACATACGCATTCCTCCATAACATTAAGTATGCTGACAGAAAAATTCTGAAGGACATGTAAAGCCCTCTTTAAAAATTTAAAATCTTTTTGTAGTTAGAAGCAGCAAGTTCTTATATCTAGTCTTTGACACTAGTCATGCCAAAAATTAATCAAGTTGATTTCCCCTTCTTAGAGGAATAATTCTAATGCAGCAGCCTTAGTTTTGAAGTCATCTCCCCTCTGAAGGAGTTCAGTTCATACAGTACTTTGAAGGGGGGAAAAAACCCTTAAGGCTACAGAATAGCTGGAACTTAAAAAAAAAAAATTCTGCATCTTTAGAAGACATTATTAAGCCAGTCTTACACAGTTGCTTACTCAATAAATTTATTGCCACTTTTTCCAAAGCTTCATAGAAAACTGTGGAAGTTGTCTTAACTGTCAGCTGCACGCTCCTGGGCCCTGAGAAAGCTAGCCTTCTTCTGAGCAACACGATCTTTCTTCTGGGCGAGAGACATCTTGGGACAGTTCCATCTGCAATGTAAGCACAGTGTATGATGTATCAAAGGCAGAAATAAGCAAGGTGCTCAAGAAAGCTGCAGTGCATGAGAACTATGATTAAGAGTGCTATGCTAGAATGTATTCTCACTTCTGCAACACACTTTATTTCCTCATCATGATTTAAGGCTGTAATTAGGGCACCACAAAAAGGCATGGTTAGAGTGCAGTAGTTTAATTCCTCAACAGGTAAGCTCAGTACTCTTTTGTGACTCGAGTATAGACGGTATCAAGCCCAACACAATAGCTGTGGCTTGATTTTTTTTCCCCAAACCCCTGAAAAATACAAAATTACCCTCTCCTGAAGAGAAGCAGCTTTCCTACCAAAAACACTACAACCTGAACATACACACTTAAGAGTTCCAGCTGTTCAGGCCACAAGTATGCTCCACTTCCAAATTTATTTTTTTTTAAATGTAGTTGAGGGCTCTTAAGTTTTAGGATTCCTGATGCTAATGTTAGCTCCTGACAAAGTTATGCAGAAATGCTGGCATCTTTATCTGATCTAGAACACATACAAGTTTTGACACAACTGCAAAATGAACCACATTACTTGTTTAAAAGTAACCAAAGAATCTTTAACAGGTAAGTCACACTCAAAGAAGATGGGAGTCTTACCTCTTTTTCTTGACTTCTCTCTTGGGTTTCTTTTCATGGACTGGATTATCCCGTATAGCAGCATGAGCTTTTTTATACATTTCTTCCATCTTAAAAAAAAGAAATATAAAAATGTTACGTTCTCCATAGTGGTCCAGTTGTAGGATCATATCAAAAAATCCGAGATACCCTTACCCAAATGGGGACTAAACAGGTTTCATCACAATACAGTTTGTCATTTTGTGTGGTTGCCTATACAACACTTCCTTCATACAGAAGATCACTGCCACAGCATACTGAAATTCCTACTATCACTGTAATACAATTTAAGTATCCAAGCCCACAACTTAAACAAAAAAAGAAGGAAGTAATTTTACCCTTACTTTACAGTTAGGGAACCAAGGCCACAGAGTAACTACTGACTACTCAAAAAGTCTCATAAATCCAGGCTAGCGTCTTGCAGTTGAAATACTTTTTCCTGTGAAGCCTCTCAGTACCACAGCCTTCCTACATTGAAATTAAAATCTACTTCTGCCTAGAATAAAATACTTCACATTTACTTATTAAATCAAAATTACTCCCCACAAACTCTGTCATCAGACCTATAATCTTACCACTTTCCAGACCCTACTCTAGTAAACATTACAGAGCTGCTTACTAATAGGAAAAAGGTAGAAGCTGCTGTGAAAGCAGCTACAGACTACCAAGTCTTGCAAGAACCACGACAGGCCCTGCAGCATCACCCCCAAGGATGCAAGAACAGAAATACATTAAGAGAGGCTACACCCAATCAGCAGTTTCTGACTGCTCATATAGCATCATTGCACTTGAGCAATTACTCTTTTAACATGTAGGACAGGAAAACGGAAGCGATCTGTCCAGTTACATAGATCAAGAGTAGAAGGTACCAGAGGATTCCCATCTCTCTGCTGCTCTGTCCCAAAGACAACTATGGCTCCATAATGGCACCAATTTTAATAGTACCTTTGCTGGTGGTTAATTAAAACCAATAGACCCCAGTTGTGAAAAATCTTCTAGACGTACGTCAATAGCTAGATGTTCCTCGTAAGTCCTAGACCCATTTTATTGCAATGCAAGCTATAAATACTGTTTAGTAAAATAGATGAAGTTGGCATTTACAATTCAACATTACTTAATTTTTAACAAAGACTAAGTTACAAAAAATTAGCAGTTACCAACGTTTACAAAAAAAAACCCAAAGCCCCATAGCAATAAAGGGATAAAGAATGAAGTTAAGTTTTCCACAGCCTAAAAAGGGCACATGGGAACATTTGTTGCGATCTTCAGGACCACTAATTGGGGAAACCAGGTGAGAACATTACAGGCAGCAAGACAAGCCATCTGAAAGGGGTTTAATACTTGAAAGAAGTTAAAGAAGCACCTTGGTAATCTTACATATCTTCTAGTGTTTTGTACAAAATATTCTAAAATTTGAAGAAGTACTAAAATAAGATGTATTACACACTCCGCAGTTTCATGAGCTGCTCGCTTCTACAATAGAGTTAGCTTGGGCTATTCTATATACACCTAGAACTACCTATAGGGTCACACAAATCGTAAGACAGATTTCACCTAGAGCACATCCTCAGAGTTGCAACCATGAACACCTACAGAAATTACAAGCTGTGGTGCAGGACTAGGAAGGAGTGAGTAGCACGTATAGAAACTTCAAATTAATTTCCATATCGGAAAAAAAAAGAGTGGTCTATCTTAGAATGCACTCCTGTAAGCTTGCATTTATAGGCAGAATGATAAGCTTCACAGCAGGAAAAAGGTCTCACTTCCACAAGATCTACAATACACTTAATGAAGGAAAAAATACTTTCTTTGCATGGATAACATACAACATGAATCACATTATTTTACATATCCAGCTTATTTGCATTACTAGAGAAGGCCCTAAGCAAGACTTATATCATCATCTCTATTAATGCACAAGAGCCAGATCAATCTTACCCCATCAGGTGTAACGTTGTTCTTTATGTATTGGGAGAACTGTTTTTTGTAAGCATCTTCGTCCTCCTCCATCAGGTAACGCATATAATCTGCAACATTTTGGCCCATGATATGCTTGCGGTGAACCTCTGCATTGAATTCTTTACTTTCTGAGTCATAACCAGGGAAACGTTTGGTACTGTGAAACAGCAGATACAGTAAGGTTAAGACATATTGCCAAATCCTCTGAGAGCCTGGGTGCTACAAAGAAGCGACTGATACATCAGGTTCTCCTACAGATAACTGAGGGATGGGACCCTCTAATTAAAAATGAAGATATACAGAAAATTAAGAAATAGAGGTTGTGAGCTCATCTCAGCTGCCATCAGTCCCGTCTTGAAACAGTGCAGTACATCATATACACACCATGGACCAACTACGGAGTGTTCAGTCACTGGGAGCATCATCACGTAGCAGCCAAGTCACAAACACCAGACAATTAGTCAAGAATGAATAGGACAGCATGGGAGAGGGTAGGAAAACACGCAACAGAGCTCTGACTTTTTTTTCCCCACTGCTGCTAGCAGAAAGAAGCAGTCAACTGTAATATCAGTGTAAGGTAACACTGCCAAAAAATCTCACTTCGGTCATTCATGGCCCATGACAGGGACTATCAAAACTTCCACGTGGAAATTTTAAGTTCGGGTGGACTGCTCAGACCTACTATTGTATTGACAGCTGTAGCCAGCGTCAATGGTACATACCTGGTACGTACAGCTTTTCATAGTGAAATTAATACATACACACAATTTGCTAAATACTTAAAACAACAGAATACTAAGGGATATTTACTAAGTGCATTCCATCAGTTAATAATTTTAAGTAAAAATAACAAGATGGCTCTTAGTTTCTAAAGATTTAACAGCAACTCTTGATAGTTGCAAGATTCCCAACAGCACTATCAGAATTGCACCTGTGGATTAAAAACCAACCAAAAAAATCCCCACACCATGAACTAGGCTACATGCTCATTACCAGCTCATACCAAAGTTACTTCAAGGCAAAGTGACAGCATAAGCAGACTGTCACATACAGAAGCATCTCAGGTTAATTCTAAAGGAATTCTTCCAAACAGATGAGATTACCTATGAGGGATTGACAGACCACCATCCACTGCACCCTTCAGAGCACCAAAGACTTTGTTTCCAGTAGTAGTTCTGGCAAGACCTGCGTCCAGATAGCATGTGAAAGCACCAGGCTTTCCATCCACGCTTTCCACATTGTATTCATCACCAGTCACTTCAACTTGGCCTTCGTAGATCTTATCAAGACCAAATTTATTCAGAAGCTGTGGAGAGAAAAAAAACAAAAAAAAGGCACTTCTGAAATTCTTTCAATTTATTGACAAAATGAAGAGCCACCACCACCACCTTAAAACACAAATTTGCAGTAGAGTCTCATGTTTTAACAAACTTCCTTAGAAAAATTATGCACCTCATACTAATCGCAAAGCTTTTAACAACCACCACGGTAAGCACATCTGTTAAGTGTCAACAGGTACACCATTCAACTTGAGACAAGCTCGTATGGAAAACTGGTGGACACTGTTTACATGTTCTCAAACTCTTAAAGGTACATTTCTTACTTTTTTTTTTTCCTGACTCCCTCCCTCCACCAAACTTAAGTGCCAAGACTTAAAAGTGGGCTGCTGGAGTTGAAACCGCATGCTGTCATACTTCTCACTGTGATTTGATGGTCACAAGAGGCCATCAAATCAATATGGTAAAGAGCAAAAGTTAACATTTAGAGAAGCCCACAGAGGCAGGCATCTATACTAACATGCCACTTAAGAAAGCAGGCTTTCCCTTTTGTAAGAAAACCAGAAAAACAGAGGAGCATCTTCCAGACAATCTGAGAGATACCTACCCTGCGTGCCAAGAGCAGACCTGTGCAGTACGCTGCAGCGTAATTGGTCAGGCCAACCTTCACGCCGTATTTTGGCAGCTCATGGGCATAAGCAGCGCAGACAATCATGTCGCCTTCAATTCTGGCGTAGGCAATCTGACAAGAAGAGAATTGTTAGTGTTCTCACAATAATTCTGGGCTAGATTTGTTGTTTCTTTGACATCTACTTAAGCCGATAGGAATTCTGTATCGAAACGCGCAGCAAACTGCCTGCCTTTGCATGCAAGCTCAATGGGCTGCATTTTTATTGTTTTCTTTTAAAAGGTATAATGAACTCCTCAAGTACAGATGCAAAGAATTCAAATCTGTATTGGGCCAGAGAAAGCACAAGTCAGCAACAACTTCTATTTACCTCTCCACAAACATCAAGAGGCCAGGAAACTGCCTACAGAAAAGCAACCTTTCAAAGAATAATTAGAGATGTGGATGGACTCTGTCCCACTTCCTGCACGCAGTTGTCATGTAACACAGCATATAACCCACCTCAGAAAAATGCAAAAGCACCTGATACAGAGTTTGTGGTAACATCATTACTCACCTTATGGAATGATTTCATTAATGGGTCTGAGATTTTCCATAATCTCCGGGGTCTCCTCTGAGACAGCAGCAGTACTATCACCAGATACATTTCTACTGTTCCTTTCACACACAGAACCTTCTCTTTTTGACTCCCACACCTCCTTTCTACATCCAAAAACTGTCCCCTTTTTGCAGGATTTCTACATCCTGGAAAAGCACTGTCAGTCAGATGTAAGCACCTGCCACCACTGATTTTTGGGTTTGAGTTTCAAAGATAAAATAACCTCATCAAAGTCATATCATTTCATCTGAACTGACTGTAAGAACAGCACTCCACTCTTCTCAACAGATACTTTGTCTATGAAGAAAGAAGTGACAGTTAAACTTTTCTAGCTTCTTTTTCTTTAGCTTAACAACATGTATTTATGACAGAACAAACATGTTGACGTTTTTAATTTCAAAATTAGTCAAAACATTCAGAAAATGAACCCCGGCGAAGAACTGCATATGATGCAACACACAGCTGCATATGCAGTAAGTATGAAAAAATGCCTACTAATCTTGTTGGCCAGTCTCCTTAAACCTCACAGGAAAGCCACTCTAAGGCCTACCTGCTTCATGTCCTCCACATACCACCATAGGAAAGAAAACTGTCAAAAGACAAGGCACCTTTAGATACAGCGCGTTAGTTAATGCAGGTTGGCAGATCCCGTAGTCAACTGTGTTGTCTTCGGTCAAGCAAAAAAGGCCCTCTTTTCAAAGCACTTTAAATACAGCAGAAAAGAAATAGAAAAATCTTCCCCGTCCCTCAAACCATAGAATCATAGAATCGTCTAGGTTGGAAGGGACCTTAAAGATCATCCAGTCCAACCATCAACACCTTCTACTTATCTCAGCATCATTAAAACAGCACAATCTTATTTCACAAATAACCTAGCTAAACAACATTGACAGCAATAAAACTTATTTTGGATCACAAATACGGTTTATTACTGAAGTTGCATCACCAGGAAGACTGTTCTCCTCTAAGAGGCTATTTTAGCATATAAAAACCGCTCAGATCAAGCCTAAAAAAAAGCCCAGCTGCTTCAACCATCCCCATCTCCGTTTGCTTTCTCTGGAAGGCTGAGAAGCAAGCAGCAGACACCACAGACCTTACCTGGCAAATGATGTCTCTGTTGGTGACACGCACAATCATCCTATACTTAGGGGTGTTGTACTTGTTTTTATCTTGAATTACCAGACGCTTGCGAGCATAGTAATCAGTTTTTCCCTCTGAAAAACAACAGTTATAGTGTGGAAAACATGTGTGGAAAGAAGTAGGAATACTCATCAATGATATTTAATTATATGTTACAGGGAATTGAACCGTACCTCTCCTTCTCCTGAATTTCACTTGGTATCTCTTGAAGTACGCCTTATTCTTGACAACTTTCACAAACCCCTTGAATAAGAAGTATAACTCGGCGTTATTAACATAGAACCACGTAACCCAAGACCTTTCTGACTAAATTAAACCCGCTATGAATAAAACCGCGGTGAAATCAGGAGTAACAGATTTGCCTATACATTTAGATTTAAAAAAGAAAAAGGAAAACCAGACCCCACCCAACCCCAGCATTTCCAGCCTTCCCACAGGAACTAACGCACACTTCTCCCCATAACTTCACACAGTTTCAGGACAAAACCTGAAACTCTTATTTTGTTCTATTTGTCTGTTTTCAACGCCTGTCCGCACGGACGTTTACAGTCGCTCCCCCGCGGCCAGTCATTTTTCTGGCGAGTTCCGCCCTGGGGCCGGCCTCTCCCGCAGCCCCCGC
>VXAK01021017.1:677-12017 GCA_013399435.1 Arenaria interpres
AAGCTGCAACTATGCTTGCACAGACAATGCAGTGAAAGAGCAAAATATTTGAGAGGAGAGAGGTCTGTTACAGGTCAAATACGAAAACTGCAAGAACCCTTACCACTTCTCTCAAATATATTTAAACTGTAATTAGAGTGATATAAACCCTTAGAGCTTGATATGAACTAAGCCAACTTCAAGCATATCCATATCTGGATAAAACTGACCTATGCTATTAGTCAACATTTTCGTAATCCATGATGCAGTCTCTCCTTTTCTCAGATACTGTATTTACCTGTGTTAATTTCCTCTGCTATATGGATATCTTCAGCTTGCACAGACTGATCCAACATCTCAACAAAACGTTCCTGAATTTCAGCATCGGCCTCATCACCAAACTTATAATCACTGAGCATCACACTGGATCCAGCAACAGGGACAAACAGTCTTTGAGGTAGGACATGATATTCCCTCTCAAAATCTAAAAGAAAAGGAGGAAAAATACCATCCAAATAAAAGCCTTGCCAGTTATGATAAAATTCCTCATTAATCTCTGACCATAAGATAAAGCTATTGCAAAAGAACTGCTAAAGGTTTCCATGTAAAAATTCCATTTTCAGCCATGGCTTGATTCGTTGTTACTGTTTTATGAAAGTTTTGGCTGCTATTACACTGTTCTATGTTCTTACATTAATCTCTCCAGAAATACCTGAGAGACCTCCAAAGCAGACCATAAAAAGTCAAACAGACCTTTTTTCATGTTTAGAATGACTAGCAAAAGTACTCAGGGAAAGACTGCAGATAAGAGTGTACACAGAACAGCACATGATTTCAACACCACAAGGGATTGCAAACATTTGGTTACTTTATGCTATAAGAGCCACAAACCACGGCTGCCACCTACAGAGGAAACTGAAAAGCGCATGCAACTGAAAACAGCAAATTTAAGTCATGCAGCTTGGGTAAAGTTGGCTAACACCAAGACGAACCACGTTATCCTAAAAGTAAATGGTAATTCGTAACATGAATCGTTTTTCCTTACACAATCAATATGTTTCCATTTCTTTTCTATTTTTTCTAAAATCACTACCAAAGATAATCTCTCTTAAAAGGCTTTCCTTTATGTAAGATCTTCAAAGTGGTATTTCAATCAACTAGCAATATATGGTTTGATAAAAAAAATCAAACACCACAACAAGATGAAGATAATTTGATATTACTGCACTGATTCAAAGAAGTTTAAAGAATCACCCACTGTCAGCTAGGAGATGTGGTCTCAGCATATACCCCCAGAGTTTTTAATATAATTACGATCAGCAGCTTTAGTTTCATTAGACCAATTTGCATTGTGTTCTGACCACTGCAGGGTGCTCTGTTAAATTCAAGCTAATGCAATCCAGCAGTTATTCACGGTGCTGAAATAAGATCTACTTCTTTAAAAGACACAAAGGCTGTAAAATAGTATTTGATGATGAGAAATAAGTTGAGGGAGCAAAGACAACACAAGTGATGTATTTGTACAAAAAAATCAGGATACTTCTTCACATCATAACCACCACACACAATGACATACTTAATTTAACAGAGATGAACTATCAAACCTAAGAGCTCACGTCCATTAGAATTCACCGCATAGCCTTCCATATTCTTATATCACCTGTGTCCAGCTGGTTCTTTTAATCCTACCGAGTCTTAGCATACTTCAATATTAACAGGAATACCAGAGAGTTATTTAAAAAATAATAATAAAAACTTAAAATGTGCAAGTTGCAGTTAGAACTTCAGTGACAGAAGTTTTAACTACAGAATTTTTAGCAGTTACAAAATTTCTGATCCACTGATCAGAAAGAACCTGAAATTGCATTTTGTGGTCCTGAGAACTAAATACAAACTTGGTGTGAAAGCTGCGATGCCAAAGAACATATCTGATCTTGGCAAAAATTCTCAGGATTTAAGAAAAGTCAAAGCTGCCAAACAGAAATTGTGCCATTTGCTTTTAATTCTGCTCTAACCATACTGGAACTTCAGTACAACAGCAGAACTTTCTAAGAACCACAATTCACTGCAAATGTAAGCTGGTGGTTTGTTTTTTTTTTGAACGCCTACTTTTTTTGTGAGGTCCTTCATTTATAATCAGATCTTCAAATAGTATTTCACACCGATCACTCAATGTGTTTATTATGTCTCTTTTCAAGGCCTGCAAGGACAAAAGCAAAAATATCATTAATATAAAAGCCATTTGCAAAGCTTTTGACTAATAAGAAACAAAAGTCCCTGATAGGCTTAAACCTTGTTGAAAGAATAGTTTTTCCCAGAAAATAAAAATTTTAAAGAGAATTTTTGAAAGCCCAATAAAGAGAAGCCAACATGAAAAGAATTAAAATTAAAACCCAACAAAACAATAATAAAAAGCTGAGGAAATTTTTAGTATTGTTAGAGTAAGAACTGACAACTTCTAGACACTGCCATTAAAAACAAACAATAATAATCAGAAGGTAACAATAATCACTCAATAAGGGGGAAAAAATTCACTGTACAAATAAATCTGTATTTTCCCGCTACACATATAAAAATACAGTCTGTAACCTCTTCTTAACTTTAAGAAAATTCTTCAAAGCCTAATCATGTTAACAATTTGTGCAAAGATTCACCAGAGAACAGCCTTGGCAACAGGAGACATACCTGCTAGAAGTGAAAAAGGAACTGAATCCACCACATATGCACACATGTGGTTTCTAAAACAATCCCTGTGTTCAAGGGGATAAACATTTCGACCCCGGTTCAGACCATGACATTATGGCGAAGAAAAGCCAGTATGACAAATTTCACGTATTTCAGAAAAATATTTCTGATGAACTAAGAACCTTTTCACTACCTGAACAGCTTCTTTGACTTTTGGCTTGTTGTTATGTACGTAGGCTCTGCATTTCACAGCACCTTTGAGATTTATGGAACCACTGCAGACCTGGACTGTAGCTGTTGATCTATGACTTGAACCCTGGGACTGAAAAATAAACATGTTTCAGTTTTATCTTGTTACCAAGGCACTTGCAGCATGAGTAACAAAAAACAGAACTAGGAAATTATTAGCATACCTTAAGATGTTTACATATAACTTGGTTTCCCTCATAATTTATAACTCTAATTTATTTAGTTTTTTAGTTTTGTTAGTTGAGACTGAAAAATCTCTCCTTCTCCATTATGGAAAAAGTATTTACTTTTCCAAACGTTCCATTTCTTGCGATTTAAGTATTTGCATCAGGCAAGTGGCTTGCAGCTAATATTAGTATTGCAATCTAGAAATCTTTTTAAGATTTTTTTTTTTTTAAGCAGTGAAGTTTTTATATTTACTATATAGCCAGCAAATCCTACGGTATCCTGAGAGTCATCCCATTAGTTAGCACCAAATTACAAATGCGGTCACATTTAGAACTGTATCGAACTGTTGCCTAGAAATAGTCACCCTAATTACCAAAATCATGAGTGTGTTGTATGAAGCACTCCAAGACAATACCTGGCAACACAGGGATGTGTAACTTCCACAAGAACCACACAAAACTATTTCTGCCAAAACAAAAAAAAATTTCCTTTCTCTGAGGCAGTTAACCACCGGAACAATGTATCAACAAAATGTAACATTTCTAAAAATTTTGCTGAATATAACTTTCCAGAAACCAGGAACTACCTGACAAAACAGGATGGCCTGTGCCGTGCAAGAAGCCTACAAAACAGTGGTGGGGTACCTTTGGACTTTAGGACCTAGACTGGGGCACCTAATCAGGGCTCAAGTCAGGATAACCTCTGGTAGAGAGGAACCTTCTGACATAGACCCAACAGCTTCAGATTATGATTCACCTCACAGGATCCATACCTTAATCCAAAACTAGTGACTCAGCTTGACAAAATCAATGACAAAAGCATTCATGTAAAGGTCCACAGCAAGCTAGCTAGCCACAGCAAGTTGAAGCATGGGGATGATTCTGAACTTCAGAAGGATGCAAAGTCACCTTGAAATCAACATATGCAGGTACTGACAGGTAACCTACCATCAAACTAGTAAGTTTGCAGGATTTCATTACTATAGCTAGTTTTTCATATTTTCCTTGCAGCTGTACTGTGCAATTCTTAGACAATGCAGTTATCACAGCATGAGAATTTCTAAAGACACAAAATATACCCATCTGTCCAGAGATTCACAGCCAATACCTGCAGGGGAATCAAAAGTCTTACGACAAAATAAGCTGGATTTCTGGACAGTAATTCAGAAGGTTATTTTATGTTTTTATTCCATTTTATAAGATAACAAAGAGGTTATACTTTACAAACCACTAAATACTTACCAGCTGTGTCAGAACTTTGACATCAGAAAGCTGAGTGCTGGACTGAGTATTTCCTCTTAACTTTTTCTGAGGGGAAAAAAATTCTGAGAGTCATGAAACAGGAAAAAAGTCTCCCTGAACCAAAATCTCCTCACTGTGGTATAAAATGTGCTCTAATTTATAGCTTTTAAGAGAAAAAAAATAGCACATAGTAAACAGCCATGAGAATATCATTACAAAACTGACAGACGAACGCACCAGCCAGATAAATGCATTTCCGCTCCTTGTTAAACATTCAGACATGTGGAGGTATTAGAAATCTCATCACCTACATTCACACCTTAGTCATGTTCTTTAATGAGGAGACAGCATATAGAAAAATATTTAGGCAGACCTCACATGCAAGTGTTGTCTTCACATTACCAGAGGAAGAAGAGCCAATTTGCAGCAATGAAGATGGGAACACAAGCAGTCCCCGTGTATTAGTTATCCGAAACAGGCTGCTTTAATCAACAAATATTGTACAGAAGACATCTAAGTCAATGCTTTATTATATTGGAGATTTTAACGACGCCTCTATTAGAGTTCAATTCCTTGCTGTTCAGGACTCACCTGCCCTTCCAGTAGTTCTGTATCACCATCTTTAATTTGTCCATTGATTAGAAAAACACTGTCTTCTATTTGTTTTGACCACCGATTTAATCCATTCTTTAAAAAAAAAAAAGTGAACACACAAAGATCTCATAAGAAACAGGAAAGAGAATTTCACTAAAGGAGTTGGACAGTATCATGCTGAAAATTACAGAAATACTCGTTTCAACAGTTACTCGAGAGAGTTTTAATGTCTCTGAAAAATTTGTCTATATATTTTTCCAAAGCTAAATCTTAAAACCAACATGTTCAGAATATATCCTCAACAAATAAGCATTTCAAAATATTTAAGTGCTACCCCAGGGATTTTACTTTTGAAGAGAGAGATGCAGCCAACTGAAAGTCAATCCATATTAAAAGCACCCCACGCCCCTGTTCTAATTGGATGTAATGTTTCACGAGGTGAAGCACTGGAGACTTTAGTTGGAATACTCATGACAATTGATAAATAAGTTTGAGCAAAGGAAATTGCCAACACCAAGCAGAGCAGAAGAAAAGCCATCTTCATAGCAACTTCAAACTACGTTTAGAAGCTGAATAACTGCCAAACATTCTCCACCGAATAGTCCTACTCCTCTACTCAAACTATTCTGATCTTTCTCTCTCATTTGATTTTCCACAGAAAAAGTAGTGTAGAGACCAACTACACAACCGGAGCAGCTGGTTAGTTACCTTGGTGTTCTTCTCCAAGTCATGGTTTGGTGAAGTAGCAAGAAGTGGAATGTGAATATTAACGTTTACGGTGCAGTCCAAAGCTAACCAGGTAGCAGACAGAGCACTCTGGTATTTCCAATCCGCTGGTTTAGCTGAGCTCTGAGAGCAGAAATAAGCAATAAAGTATCTCTACAAAACACTGTGTAACTCAGAGATAGTGGGGTTTTTTTTTTTAAACATTACTTGTCATGCATTAAAAGCTGTATAAAACACACAGGATAACGTGCTTACCTTTGGATCTTGCACATCATAGGTTCGGCAAACTACTCTTTGCTACTTAAAGAAAAAGTATTATTTACTTTTTTTTTTTTACTTATTTTTTTTTATTTACTAAAGAAAAATTACTTTGTCCTTTACATAACTTCTTTGTTGAGCTAATTTATGCTCTGAAGAAAGTTCTCACCTTTCATTAGTGTAAAAAAGTGGGAAAAACATTGACTGTAAACTCCAACTACCATAGTGATGCTGTCCCATCTCTTACAAATACATTAAGATCAATAGGTATTCACAGGGAGAATCACCAATGCACCAATTTGCAATCTGTCCCTGTCTGTCTCATCACTTTAAGGAAAAGCCTTGCTTTCTCTCCTTGTATTCACTCATTATCAACAGATGGAGCATTCTTCTCCTGCACTAGTGCAGATCCCACCTGCTGCTACTTGCCCACTTCCATGTAAATGTTATTGGTAACAGCAAGCTCAAGAAGCTACACAGTATTTCAGATGTTTTCTTCAATTTATGCAAATCAAAACTGACTGAGGAAGGCATAATTTGATGCCACTACACACACAAATCTAACAGTAAGAAATGAGGAAAATTTTGCAAGGATAAGAGGGTCAATAGTCTTACAGATAGCGAGAAAACTTTATGACTTCAACTTATGCTTATCTGAACTCAACTCCCTCCTCCCAATTTACGATTTATTCTGAAAAAATACAGAATGAGGTTGGGGGTAGTAGTCTCAATCAATAAACCTTGGGGGTAGTAGTCTCAGTCAATAAACCTTGCTCATAAAGGATACTTTTTTGTAGCAGAACAAATTTGAAGAGCTGCTCTGTCTGAGACCTCCTCCTCAGTAGGTTTCCAGAGCCTTCTTTTAGTCAAGGACTTTTCCACTGAGAAGATTATCTAAAGATGAAAAAAATATTATATATTTCCACAAAAATAATGCATTATAATTTCTGGAAAATAGTCTTGCACTAAAGTTCTAAGTCCAACTGCTATCATAATTATGCCTAAATGGGAAATACAGCTTACATGCCACCAAAATGCCGCGTTAAAAGAACATTCAATGAAGGTTCATAGGCAACTACTCCAAAGCAAAAAAAGTTGCTTGTGAAATCTTAATTCAGCTTCCTTATAAACCGAATCAAACACACATTCACGTATTCAACTTGTATGCTTTTCTCCCTACAAAAATATTACAGCTTTATGCCTATTGGTTGAGGATCTGGAAAGACAGCTGTGAAAAAACTATCAATTAAAAAAAAAAAATAAAAAATCAGGGATCACTGATGACCTGGACACAGCTCATCTTTTTTTATTGGCTACTGGTTTCAGTAATCACAGCTGAGATGTGATTGCATTGCACTGCCAAACCTGAATCTTTGACCTTAGGCTTTGGAACCAATTCATGTTTAAATCACTTATGCTTACCTTATGAAAATGACAAAATGAACCTACGTTTACAGAACAGAACTAAACGTGGCACTAGATGCCCCAATACTGTAACGAAAATGCATTTTAATTCTATCAGACAGTAGCACATCCTATGTAGTTTTTAAATATAAACCCACAAACCTAAGTGAAATACCACTATTTGTGGTATTGCGTATACAAGATATTCCTTTTCATGGAATCAGAACTACAGATATTTCACTATTGTAACTATCTCTAATCTTAGCAATTAATTCAGACAAAAAAAGCTAACAAATGTGCCACAAGGACTTAGCCTACTATAAATCTTGAAGATGTTTTCCTTAATGTTCACTTTCAGTAAATACAGTAAGATTTGCTATTGCAGTAACAAACGTCACAAGAAACAGACAATTAGCAAATACAAACTGTGGTACAGTTCCAAAAGACAGCAATTTCTGAGGTTTCAGTCTAAAAACCACAGAGCAACTCAGTACATTTGTGCTTTTAGAAATAATGTAACAAAACAACCATTATACTCAAGAAAACGATATAAAATTATTCTGCTACACACCTGAAGATATTCGTGTCTTTCCACCAGGAAGTCTACTTACCCTGCGTAAAGTACTTTGACTATCTTTTGACAGTTCTGGAGTTGCAATAATAAATACACCAAGAACTAATAAGCCTCCAGGAAGCATTCTAGAAACCTTAAAAATAAAAATGAACATGTATTAATAGGAATTAGAGATCTGGCATCTGAGTGTATTTGAAAACAATACAGGTATTTTGTTTAAATATTTATGTATATGTATTTTGCTTCAAAATATCCGTGCCTAGCATGGCTAGGAAGGTTCTTTTACTTTGAGAAAAAGGCTTGAGATTACACAAGTGATGAGACAGTTTTTTCCTTTCTGTTCCTCCCATCCCCTTTATTAACTCATACTGTGCTACCTGACTGGCATGCGTAGTTATCCATTCTTCATCAATAGATGCCAGTTTTGAAAGACTGATGCTGTCTTCCTTCTGCTCTTCCTTTGGAGGCGTTCGAACAGCCCGAATCACATAGTCTCTTTGTGGGGAACACTTTCAAAAACATCAAAAGAAGCAAATATGCTATGAGGTTGGAATCAAGTCTAAGAATATACTGTGTAGTATAGTAACTGTAAGGCCTGCTTTGCAATAGGTATTATTAAACTCTATAGTAATCTGTAACAAAATAATTCCTTCATGAATTTGCCTTAAAGCCTTATTTAGTGCTAAGATTTATCTTTATGATTTTAATTTCTTTTCTGCCTGTCACATCTTTCACAAAATTATTTTAAAAGACTTGAGTAGTCAGTTGACATTGCAACCCCTTTACAGAAGTCCCCCCAATCACATTATCACTCTCCTGCATTATACACACTCAACTTGATGTTAACAACCTTATCCCAGATGATTAAGGCCAAGGGAGTTTTCCCCTATTATCATGAATGAATGGAACAGACTTCAGATATTACTCACCTGCCCTATTAACAGGCCAGTGACATAAGGCTTTAATTTTGTGGTGAGGTCTAAAAGATACTGCTCAATAGCTTCCTCAACAAAGTAAGTTCTACCCATTGCTTCAGGTTTAGTTTCAACCTGTGAAACAAATAATGTATGAAGTCAAAAAAATTATATATACTACACCTGTTACACTTGTCTCAATAAAAGATCCTAAATATGTTAATGCTCTATCTGTTAATAAAGGCTAGCTAAGTAGCTTTACGATCTGCAAGCGTTTACATTATGAAAAATATAACGGTCTATACTAGAGGGAAAAGTATGTTATTGTTTTCTGAAATAAAACTATTTAAAATACCTGCCACTGAAACAATATGGCAGGTCATGCAAGCAAATGCTAGGAAAAACATGTCTAAATTGCTAAAGTCTGTACTTTAACATGCTGTGCACAATTTTCTTTCCAATTCCTAACTCATTAAAAGTACAGAATCTGTGGACCATCTCAAAGGCTATCTTTACAGCTTCTATCAGTAGCCACATGCACCCAGATGGCCAGGAAACGGGGACTGCCACAGACACTCCTCCCTTCCATGTAGGCCTATTTTGAAAACGGCTTAATGCACTGAGGACTTTCTCAAAAATTAACTATGAAAACGCTGAAGCCAAAGAGCACACGGTAAGGAAGCAAAGGGCGTTCCGAGTCCCCGCAAAGGTGTCTGCCGATGAAAGCTGCACGGGAATGGCGTGGCTGAAGCCCTGGACCGGGGCGGGAACGATGGCTGTCGCCCACCTCACCTCAGCCCACACCCTGGCCGGGCCAAAAGCACCTCTGCACCCGCCTGCACCTGCACTGGAGCCCGGCCCACAACTCGGCGGCGGCGCCCTCACAGCTCTCCCACCGCCTCGGGGCGCGGGCCACCCCCAACGCTCCCCGCACTAGCCTGACGGGCGCGAACACCGCCGGGTCCCCAGGTTCGGCCGCCACCGCTGCCTCACCTCAGCGCCGCCGCCTCAGCCGAGCCCTGAGGTGGCTCGCGCGCGCGTCACTGGCGGGCGCCGCCCGCGCCTCGGCGCGGGGAGATGACACGCCCCAACCCAGCGCCGCCTCACGGCCCCCAGACCCGAGCGCGGGAAAAGGGCGCGCCGAGGGAGGGCGCCGCCATGCTCTGAGTGGCGGAAGCCCTGAGGCCTCCTCCGGCATCTCCCGGCGGCGCAGGACAACTTAGAAAAGCGAGAGACCTCGAGGTGAACCTCGAGAGGAAGCCTTGAGGCCTTCTGTGTCGATTTCAGCAGCTTTTACGCCTCAACCAGCAACTATGGCCCCGCTCAACATGGCGGAAAAGCCTCTCCCCACCGGAAGGGGAAGTGCCCGTAGAGGAGCTGCTTCCCCTCTGGAAAACTACACTTTCCATGATTCCGCGTGACCGGGCCTCCTGTCTCGCGCGTGCGGCAGTGCGGCGCCTGCGCCGTCGGGCGCGTGGCGGCCCGGTGGCGGTTAGGCCGGAAAGCGCAGCGGCGCTCTGGCCTGCCTCCAAGATGGCGGCCGTGCTCCAGCAGGTCCTGGAGCGGGCCGAGCTCTCCAAGCTGCCCAAGCCGGTGCAGGGGAAGCTGGAGCGCTTCTTGGCCGACCAGCAGAGCGAGATCGACGGGCTCCGAGCCAGGCATGAGCGCTTCAAGGTGGACAGCGGTGAGTCTGGGGAGCGGGGAAGACGGGAGGACGGGAACGGGGGTGAGGGGCAGCGGGAATGGGGCAGGCCCCGGGGTGCTCCGTGCGGAGAGGGCTGCTCTGCCCAAGGCTTGGGCGGTATCTGCTCGCCCTGGTGCCCGAGCAGGGGCAGTGGGCCGGCAGGGGATGGGTAGGCTGGGGTCGAGCTGGGTGCCTCGTCGCCCCTCCAATGCGTTTTTAGCGAGCAGCAATGTGGTGGTCCCCTCTAGGAGTGAGGGAGCTAGGGCTGGGCCTGACGTGTCGTTGTTGTCTTTGAAACGCTTTCAGGGGGTAACCTGGGGGCTGTGCGGTGGGTGTGCGCGTCCTCTGCCTGGGAAGGGGCCCTGAGGCGGGGTGTGTGTCTTTTGGCTGGGAAGAGTCCTTTGAGTTGAGACCCGATAGGACTTTTTCTCTCACTTTTGTTTGGCAAGAGGCGTCTGATATTTTTCTGGGTTTTTTGTTTTGTTTTGTTTTGTTTTGTTTTTTTTTTTTTTTTTTTTTTTTTGTTTTTTTTTTTCCNTTTTTTGTTGGTTTTTTTTTTTTTTTTTATTTATTATTATTTTTTCCAAAGGACTATTTAGGATTAGTACTTCACTCAAAATGGGCTTAAAAATAGCTTTTAATCAGATTTTTAACAAGTATTTCAGTCTGCTTTGATCCTTGCCTCGAAGAAAAATAATGGTTTGTTTACCCAGCTCTCAGATAGTCTTGGGGTTATGCTTTTTCTGTGAAATTCCGTGTTGGAGACTATAAGGTTTTCGTAAAATGCTCCTGATAGAATCAATGTTCTTATATTGGTTACTTGATCACATAAAAATAATACCAGTAGAGTAAAAATGAGAAAAG
>VXAK01021017.1:12055-29735 GCA_013399435.1 Arenaria interpres
AACGTGGATGAGTGTAAGCGCTGGGCAGAGTTATGAATATGAGTTAATTTATCAGATAGGTGACATACTTCTGATGTCAACTCTATTTACACCTTTTCTTCAACCTTTCCGTCTCTTTCATGGTAAAAATCTTGCCAAAGTAAATTCATAAAGTGTGGTGCAAATTAAGATAAATAATTTTACCAAGTTAATCTCTTTTGGGCCTCTTCTTTTCATATGTGGCTGAAAATTTGGAAATATAAGATATGGTAGGAACCATAAGATAAATAAAAATCCTTAGAAGCCTGCTATGCCTGAGGGTGAGATTAGTTCTGCTTTTACTAAGTATTTTACAGGTATGTTCTGTGACACAGTTACTATTTCAGATAACCACAATTTAGATCTAATTTTTTTTTTCAGTGCTATGATATATGCAGGATAGAGCACAAGGATTCACTTTAAGAAGTGTTCATTACAAATTTTCTAAATCAAATCTCTTCATTCGTAGGGTTATGTGGTTTTTATTTTATGTGTATAGAAATATGCTACAGATAAAAGAAGCTTTAAGTTCACTTAACTGGGACCACACTCTGTAATTGTGCTGACACAATGTTCTCTAGTTACATCGAAAATGTTAAAGATTAGGCTGTTACTTTATGGATGATTTCTGGAAATGTATCCTTTTCCATGCTAACGAAGTATTTTAAACAGTGTTAATTCAATGTGGAAATGCATCTTTTTGCATTCAGAAAGACTTTTTTTTCTTCCAGTTCTACTGTAGTCTCAATATTTTTAGACATTTTCTTTATAAGTACCGTTATTTAATGAAGATGTCCGTTAAAGATCCTTGATAAAGGTGAGAGAGAAAAAGAAATGTTTGTTATAAAGTGAAATTGAGATAACATTGTTACTTTGCAGAACAACAGTACTTTGAAGTAGAAAAGCGTCTGGCTCAAAGTCAGGAAAGACTTGTAAATGAGACACAAGAATGTCAAACTCTCCGTGAAGAGCTTAAAAAACTTCGTAAGTATAACTACACATTGTTAAGATTGGACAGAATATTAATTCTTCAGTTCACTGTTATGCTGAAATGCTTTAAATTTTAAATAGGGGTTGAAAATCCATCCATCGACTACATTTGTTATTTCCACGTGTTTTGCTTTTGTATTCAAGTCTGCTTTTTTAAAATGGAATTTTTGTTCTAATGGAAGAAGTAAAGTTGCTTTCTGATTTTGTAGTAGTAGTAATGCAGTGGATTATGTATTGATCTTTACAAAAAATGCCTCTGGTGTAAGGATTGCATTAGTTTGCCACAATACTACCTGGTCTATCCATAGTGAAGTCTTGAATTCTTCTCTTTCTCTTTTTTTTTCCTTTTTTTTTTTTTTTTTAATTCATGTCGTTAAAGGAAATTTAGGCTGCATTTGGAGAGTGAATTCTGTCATTATGTTACATGGGAGATACCTCACTACTCTTCCTTCTTATCCCACAGATGAACAGTTGAAATCACTGAATGAGAAAAATAAAGAACTTGAAGCTGCTCAGGATCGTAATGCAGCCATTCAGGTAGTGGAAGAACTTGACGATAAGTTGAAAGATTTTGGTTGAGTTGTCTCATTGCAGCAAAGAATGCAATCAACTTCCAAACTGGACTGTATCAGTATCAGTTCAAACGTGTCCGTATGGCCATGTATACAGTAAAATTGTGTGGGTTTTTTAAGGAATTACTTGGTCTTGTAGCAAACTGTACAAGTGAATGTATGTCAGAGCAGATGCTTTTGTTTCATTCTGTCTGAAACCTGTTCTGAAGTGACTTTAGGCTGAACCTCAAAAGTGTAAAGAGGAATTCTGGATTTCCCCCATCCTTTCCCATACCCTGGCACAGTTTTCCTTGCATTGTGCTCAAAAGTCATGGGGTTGCAGGATGAGTCACTTTAGCTGACTGGTCCAGCAGAACACTAATTTTGGAGCAGGAAGCAGAAACATAATTATTAGATATTTTTATCCACAATGAGAAGATGGATCTGGTTGTTTCCCCAGAGGGGCATACCTGGGCCTAGCTGGGGTGGCTTGTATTGACGCCTTACGAGACAGAGGCAGTACTGTAGCCTATAAATGATCCAAGACCACTGATTTTTATTTAATTTTGATTTTTTGCATGTGTTCATTCTGCGGTTACTTGGTTATGTCTTTTATTTAACCAAATAATACTCTTTAAATTGAGTCTTAACTGTCAAAACTGTCTTTCAAAGGATATTAAAATCAGATGCATTTTTGAACAGTTCCCATTCTTTGTTTTGGATTTCTGTTAGGCCTTTAGTTAATTTCATGAGCTCTAAGTTCAACACTTTTCATTCTGATCTTCATTCAAATACAGCTAGAAGCAGAGGGAGTCTCCTGGCAGTCTGGACCCCTCTATGCCAATTGAAAAGCAAAGGCATGAAAACTACGTATTGACTATGCTGATCTTTAAAGCTCCATGATGATTCTCTCATCTTTGCTGTCTGATCTTATGTGATAGTGGCATTTCTATTTAAGCACAAAGGATCAGCTAGGCGTTAGTTATCTGAGTGTTTTGTGGGGAAAAAAACATTAATTACAATGTGTTGGCTATTAGGCATTAGAAGAAAGAGGTACATTAACCTGCATTTATTTGAATTGTATATCCTAACATGATAGAAAAAATGAAAGCAGACATGCTTTCATACTGTGTAGTTTAGACTGATTCGTCTGCCCACACTAAAAACTTCTTATCCCAGTTTTCAGTCACTGTAGTTGACTGGGGTAACTTATTGTTGTTTACCATGCTCTGTGATGGTAAGTGTAAATAGTGACTATAAACTGTTATAGAAAGCTGATCAGATTTCTTTCTTGCTTTTTTGTAATATTTTTCAGAGCCATTTAAGTAGAGAAAAAGAAGAACTGGAAGCTGAAAAGAGAGATTTGGTTCGAACAAGTGAAAGACGATCTCAGGAAGTCGAACATTTAAATGGTATAGCCAAGAATGTAATAACAAAATGCTTCACATAATTTTGCTAAATAAAAGACATGCTTGAGTAGTTAACTGCTGTGGAGTATCCAGTTTGTATAGGCAGCACCAAATTAGCAGGAAACAGTATTTAGAGAAGAGGAAACACGGCAGGGAATTACATGTTAATTGCACAAAACCACAGCAGTTTGATGCTTGGTTTTTTAGATATAAAATCATACATTATAGAAGATCTTATTGCACAATATACAATTACATGCTTTGTGTCTTGTCTGTTTCTCATTCTTTACAGTTTAGTTAAGTAGAGTCATTAAGAGTGTCGGTTCTACAATTAGCTTTTCTTAACACTGCTTTCCCTCCTTCAGAGGATGTTAAACGCTTAAATGAAAAGCTTACAGAAGCAAACACAGAAAAGGTGAAACTTCAGTTAAAGTTGGATGAACTTCAAACATCAGATGTTTCCGTGAAGGTGAGTACTACTTTATGTACATAGTATGTGTTTGTCTTCTAATAAGTAATTGTTTACGTGTGATGTAATCATCATTTTGTCATTTTTTTACTCTAAAAGTAGGTCAAGTGTACTCCTGTTATGTATATCAAATTATATTTTGTTAAAATTGGTGGCTGTGACTGGGAGGGAGACTTACATTTTTAGAAGGCAAGGTTGGGCAAGTGTGTTGACGCCTCATTGGTGGCAGTGGTGGCTGCTTCTGCTTACTAGGAAGAAGGACTCCAGATCCATGAAGTCAGGTAGAAAGTAGAAAATAATTATTTGTGGACCTGTGCCATTTCTCTGTGGGCTGAAGAAACTCCATAAAGAACTGAAAGAAAGGAGGAAAGAAGAAAAGAGGGAGAAAAAATGTGATACCTTAGTTTATTTCTTTTAAATAGATATTATCTAGTTAATGAACCCAGCTAACAGAAGCTTTGAGGAAGCTAACTCAAGTTTCAAAAAGTTCTTTGTAGTGTGAGACTAGTAAGTGAGTATTTCCAATGTAATAAGGAACACTGCCTGTCATTTGGTGCTATTTGCCAAATTATGGTACGTTTTTGTTACTCCTACTCTGATTGTAGCACTTAGATTAGCTGCTTTAATTTCTGTGGAAACAGTACAATTACACTATGCAATTTTCTTTTTAGTACCGTGAGAAGAGGTTGGAGCAAGAAAAAGAACTACTACAGAATCAAAACACATGGCTGAACACCGAGTTGAAAGCCAAAACAGATGAACTTCTACATACTGCCAGGGAGAAAGGCAATGAAATCTTGGAGCTTAAATGTAATCTGGAGAACAAGAAGGAGGAGGTAGTGTAATCACTGAGTGCTTTTGCCATTTTTTTGTATCTCCTGAGTAACGGTATTAAACAAAGCCGAGTACTTTATTAACTATATTGGAGTGAAAATTTTAAAAATGTAGATTTTGTGATTAATAATGAGGTGTTCTTTCTTTTAACTTCTGATTTTTAAGGAATATATACATAAATACTATTATCTAAAATAAAAAAGTCGATTTTAATTATAAGCTAGAAGTTTTGGAGTTACTGATAACAAAAGTGTATAATGGTATTAGAATGCAATTCTTAATAAGGGGAAGGTGCAGAAGGATCTGGCTTAATATTGTTTGCAGAGTGGTGTGATATTTTTGTTTTCCTTTAGCAATATGCAAGGCAGAATCAGTGGCCATATTTTGAAAATACTCAGCTCTGGTCAGCTTCTGTTTTGGGTACCTGAGCAGTTTCTTTAACTGTGACAATTGCTCGGGTTTCCTGTGGCACTTAGCAGCACTGAGGCTCATGGGTTTATTTGATTATACATAATTGGAGCAATCTGGGGAATCTCACTTTTTCATGTAGCTGAATGAATGAGGGCAAAGACTGTTAGAAAATGTAACCATTTATGCTCTTATTGGAACTTTTTTTTTTTTTGAGACATTGAGATAGGTATTTTCCACAATAAAGTGGGTCAGAAAGACAACTTTATACATGGTGGTCTCATTTATTCTTTGAACAGGTTTCCAGAATGGAGGAACAGGTAAACAGCTTAAAACAGTCAAATGAAAATCTTCAGAGGCATGTGGAAGACCTTCTGAATAAACTGAAGGAGGTAAGACAACTTGAAGTATATGTGTAACAGCATTGAAGTTAAAAAAACAAAGTGTATGAAATAGAAATAGTGGAATGCTCCCCTACCCTCTCTCTTCTTTAATTTACTAGGCAAAAGAGCAACAAGCTAGTATGGAGGAAAGATTCCACAATGAACTGAATGCCCATATAAAATTATCCAACTTGTATAAGGTGAGTTTAGTGATTCTGTTATAAGCATATATTGGTATTACTTGGGGCTGAGTCTTAGCCTTAAGCGTATTGCAGGCCAGGTTTTTTGGTTTGGTTTGGTTTTTTCCCCACAAAGTATAGGATGTGGGAAAGACTTTGTGAAACATCCAAAACATAGTTTTCTTTGCTGCTGTCTTAGGCAGCATTTGAAATCTTACATTACTTGGATTGTTTTGTAGATTAAGCAAAATGGGAGTTAAAATAGTAATTTTATGCTTCCTGGTTTGAGGCTTCATATTGTATGAAAGTGACTGTGTCTTACAATGTTGAATTGGGAGGTAAAGGTGCGTATGTAAAACATGACTATGTAAGAGATTTTTCTACGCTTGGTTAGTAGAAGCTCATTTCAAATAACACTGTAAGCATTAGTCATCTGATTAAGACACAGCTAAATGTCATCTGTTGTAAACAAACACTTTTGTTTGGTCAGCTCAAAGACTGAAAACTATCCTGTAGTGTATTGACTAAGACAAAGTTGGCTGAAGAGGACAACTAATTACTCTTTAGTTTATGCATATTAGATTCACAGGTTAATGAGTTCTGTTTCCTGAGTTTTCTTGCATAGATACTCACATAGAATTAAGTGGGGTAGAATGCTTGAGTTCTACATTAATATTTTGTCTGATTACATGTAGTAAACTGATGTCCCTTCATTGAATAGCAAATGAATAGGTAACTTTCCAGGAGCATAATGCATTACCATTTACCTTTTGGGTTGGGTTGTTTTTTTCACTTTTTGCTTTTATTACAGAATTAATGGTTTGAAAGGGCTTAAAGGTTTGTCTTCTGCTTAACATAAAGTTTGCTGTATACTTGTAACTGCTGACATAATTGTCTGACTCAAGTATTGAGTGCATTGAAATTGAGTGCCCTCCCATGGCAGCCTATTTTGAGACTTCGCTGTTTAGCAAAAGTTGAATCAACTTTATTTCCGTTTTCTCTAACTGGCGTGCAGAATTGCTGAAGTATTGTACAGTCTTGCACTTGTGAGATCTCGAACTGGGAGCAAGAAAACATAAACTGTTTATATAAGATTCCCTAAAAATACCACGTTTTTTACAATTATTAAAATTGAGTACTCAAAATTTCTCCAAATTTTCTTTAGCGAAGAGAAGGAACAAAGCCAGCACCAGCTATAAAGTATCTAAAGGGCAAACATATTATTTGGATTTGTCATATCCAGTCAGTGCCTGGCACTTCTTCCTCTTAGATGGGCAGTTTGCATCGAAGTGCAACGTAATCCAAGTGGAAAGAGAATTGTCCAGTTTAGGCGTATCTTTTAGCATTTTATTCAAAAACTGGATGTTCATGTTTTTCGGTCAGTTTCTTATAAAAATATAGTTGCTATTACTATGTAATAAAAGGTTATACAAAATGCTTTTATTTAGAGTGCTGCTGATGACTCGGAGGCAAAGAGCAATGAACTGACAGGAGCAGTGGAAGAGCTGCACAAGCTCCTGAAGGAGGCAGGTGAAGGTAAGGTGTGAGTGAGAAATAGCAAATGGAATAGAGCAGTTATGCTCCTTTGTAACTGTCGTGACACGTTGAAAAATAGATATTGAACATATTATGAGAGGAGCTTCATTAGGCTTTTGGGATGGTGGAGACATCAGTCACTTTGTAACAAAAACTTTATATGAATTTGAGTTTACTTGCGGGAGCGTGTGTGTGATGGAGAACGATGTTCAAATATATCTGGAACTTTACTTTGGATCTGGATGAGAGGATCTAATTTTGCAAGATACGTCACCATTTTAGTTTCTGGTTTTAGATTCCTTTTTACTGATAAAAAAGACACTTGGTATTTTAGCCCTCTTCTAAGGAAAGGTGATAGGCAGCAGTTCATGCTTCTATCATGCTACTGAGTTTTCTTATCAGCATGAGCTTCTGCAGATCATACAAAGTTAAAGTAAAATTCAAGGCAGATATGCAAGTTTTGGTCTTTTTGAAAGGAAAAAAACCAAGCACACCACAACGAACTGCTTGTCTTTTTTCATTTTAGCTAATAAAGCAACCCAAGAGCATTTGGCTGAGGTGGAAAAGTCAAAAGCAGTAATGGAAAAAGAACTGAGAGAGAAGATCGGTAAACTGGAAAAGGAGTTGGAGAATGCTAATGATTTACTGTCAGCTACAAAGCGTAAAGGTAGGGGTAACATTGAGAACTCAAATACATAAAGCCTCAGGCTTTCTATCATAAGTAGTCTTGCATGAAAATACTATGCTGAATTTCTATAGGAAGTCAGTGCATGAATCTTAATTCATCTTTGATCATTTCTAATGAGTTTCAGAAACCTTTTCGCATATATATGTATGAAAATATACTTTATATGTATATACATAACATGTAGTTTTCCCCCACCAGAAAACTCATTTCTTTCAAAATGTTTTTTGAAGTTCTCTTGTTAAGCTGATTTACCTTATCAAAGAAAAGAGAGAGGAAACATTTCTAAAGCAAAGAGAGCACCTCAGGAAGGAACAGAGTCATGAAGTATATTTGCTATCTCCTTGATTAATTTAATGAAAGTAAACAAGTCCTTTGCCACTGTAAACCTCCTGCAGTTTGCTAAGAAATCTACTATTTCAGTTGCTTTGTTCAGAAATGATCTAAATTTTAAGAGTCTAATACCAAAAACTTCTCAGTATTTCAAATTACACTAGTCAGAGACCGTGATAATGTTTGATGCAGAATATTGTATATAATACAAGTCACTTGCATGTGTATACGTATAACATAGATTACCGAAAACTCCTGAACAGTGACTTTAAGGACTTAAAATAGTAATTTAAAATACAGTAGTTTTAAAGCACAAAGGTGTGTGAAAACGTTCTTTATATTAATAAAGAATATTTGTGATGGGAATTATTGCAGCTTTTTAATGGTAATTGGTGTGATTATGTCTTCAGGAGCCATATTGTCTGAGGAGGAATTGGCAGCTATGTCTCCCACTGCTGCAGCAGTAGCTAAAGTAGTCAAGCCTGGAATGAAATTAACTGAGGTGAGAAGAAACTCTTCAATTTCAAGGCCCTTGAAATGCCAATGGAAATACGTTGATAATATAAGGATGCAGACTTGATTCACTGTTTTGGACTTGGTGTAATGCCTGACTGAAGTCAATGAAAATTTTTTCACGTGTTTGAGTTAGACTTTAGTAGTGAAGTTACTGGGATTTTTTTTTTTCAACATACCTTCCAGTTTTTCTCTATTCAATTAAAACTTTTGGAAGGTCTTTTTGGTTCTTTTTCTGAAATACATATTTTCTTTTTGCGCACATAACTTATTTTCTGTATGCATTTTTGGCAGAAGCGTTTCTATTTTTTTTCTTACTTACATAAATTTTTAATCTGTACTGCTGCGCATTTGTCTTATACTTGCAGAAAAAATTAACTTAATGGCAGTACATCTTCTATGGTTGTATATCTTCTGCCATCATATGGTTGCTGTCTTCTAATGGCATCGTATATCTTCTAGGTTGATTTTTTTTTTTACGCTTCTAAATGCAATTATAATTTTCACGTTGTTTGTTGTTGGTCATTCTGTCCACCCATGAAATTACTTTCTTCCGTGCTTGCTGCTTTCTTTTGTGATATTAGTTTTATATTTCTGTTGTCTTAAAACTTGCTTAGGATTTGTCCATTTTATGTAGAATTCTTTTATTGCATACAGCGGCACTAGAGAAGTTTGACATTTTAAAATTACTAGTGATAACCGCTTTGCCATGGTATGAGTCCTAAAACCATTTTTTTTTAAATACCCAACTTGTTTGTCTGAATTAATTAGTTGTATAAAATTAATAGTACCTTAAGGTATGAATCATGGGGTTCTATGATACATCTCGACAGACGTATTAAAAAAAAAATAAATTAAAAAACTTTTCTTGCAGCTGTACAATGCATATGTAGAAACTCAGGACCAGTTGCTTTTGGAGAAGTTGGAGAATAAGAGAATCAATAAGTATTTGGATGAAATAGTGCAGGAAGTGGAAGCCAAAGCGCCAATCTTAAAACGTCAGCGTGAAGAATTTGAGCGTTCTCAAAAAGCTGTCGCTAGTCTGTCTGCAAAGCTTGAACAAGCTATGAAGGTCAGTATAAAATAAAGAAGCATGTAAAATTTTGGGAAAAAAAATGGATTTTTAATTCCTTAATCCTAATGACTGTTAGTAAATGTATAAAATGGATCTTTTAGTCAATTTTTATTGTGGGAAAATATTTGTTGAATTTTCTAGCTTGTGATTTATTGGACCGTGCATAGTATTTTACAGAAACAGCATTTTACAGATTTTTTTTTTTTTTTTAATATAAATTGGACTTCAGTGCCCACTTCCCATTAATTTTAATACATACACTAATACAGCATGAAAGAGCATGGCTTTTGATTCCTAAATATGTGACGTTTAACCTCTGTAATGTAACTTAAAAGAAGTAAAGTATAGTTTGATTCACAAGGCATGTATCCCTACATTACATTATCTGTCTGGAAAGAAATGTGTCTGAGTTTAATAGCTCTGTGTTTCTTAATGTTTGTATGCTTGCAGGAAATCCAGCGATTGCAGGAGGATGCTGATAAAGCCAATAAGCATGCCTCTCTGCTTGAAAGAGAAAACCAGAGACTGGAAATACAAGTAAAAGACCTTTCACAGCAGGTATAACAAATTTTGCTATGGTTAAATGTGCCATTTACAATTTATTTATTAATATGGTGCTGTATTCCTGAAGTTTACTTGAAAGTTATGTTCAGCCACAGTCATGTAGACTTTGGTTATCATAAAAGCCTTAGCGAAGTTAAAAGCATTTCCTTAGGACAATGGATATTTATATTTCTGCTTATAAAATTAGAGTAAGTTTAACTGGATAGGAGTGATGCAATGTTGTTAAACATCTAACATTGAAAAATCGTATATATGTAACTTCTGTATTTGTTTGATTGGTTTGTCCTGTAGTTTCTTTGCACAAGTGAACACAGAATATCTATTTCTCATTTTTACGGGGTTTCCTTTTGTCAAACTTTTTTTTTTTTATAATCTACTTATCTTACAAGAATTTATTGATTGTAATAGTTTGTATGTTGTAGGAAAAATTTTACTTGATTTCCAATTACTTTTTTTTCTAACATACTATTTTTCTGAACAAACTTTTGAATCCCTTTGCAAGTCTTATGCTAGAATGTTGTCTTTCAGATTCGTGTGCTTTTAATGGAACTTGAAGAAGCTCGAGGCAATCATGTGATTCGTGATGAAGAAGTGAGCTCTGCTGACATCAGTAGCTCTTCTGAAGTGATATCTCAACACCTAGTCTCTTACAGAAACATTGAAGAACTTCAGCAGCAGAATCAGCGTCTCTTGGTGGCTCTTCGGGAGCTGGGAGAGGCTAGAGAAAAAGAGGAGCAAGAAACAACATCATCTAAGTAAACTATCTGTTCCTTCTACCAAATTGTTTATACTAACTAGTAATAGGAATTTATTCAGACTCTCTTCAAGTTTTTTGCTTCTGAATGTTAGTGATTGTGTGAATATGTATATGTAAGTGTGCTTATGCTCATGAGCAGCTGTGTAATTCATAAAGACAAATTGTTTTTAGGGAACATCGTCTTCAGCTTTTAGATTAAAATGGCTTTATAGCTATATATCTTGGAATTTCTCTTCATTTTTTATTCAGCTAATGTAAATAATCTCTTCAAAACCTCTTCCCAAACAAACTTTCTTAATCCAGAGCGGCACAGAAGTATGAGAGCCCACACTGAAACACTAGGCTTTTATAATGAGAATAGATTTCTGTGAAAATCTTTCAAACTTGTGACATTCAGTAAAAATAGTTCTTGATCTTTTAGTGAATGTAATTTCACACAGCAGAGCTGTTTTTGAAAAAGAAGATTAAGTTTTCATTCTTGTTCCCTGAACATAAAATTGAATATGTGCATATCTAATGCACTAGCTGTAAAACTCACAGAAAATGTAATTCTGTATTGAAAGTTCTTAGCTTGATTCTCTGTTCGTCCTACTGACTTGTTTGAGGTTATTCACATGAATAGATTTACCTCTGTTTTACTTTTCATCAAAGAGGCCTACTTTCTTTGTCATCTACAAAACGGCAAGCCCAAAGACTAATTTTCCTATATAAGTTTGCTCAAAAATCTCGGTGGTGCTTAACTTTCAAAGAGGCAGTAAATGCACACTAAAAGATTTGCGACAAAATGTGAAGGTTGTGTCATCATGGTGTGCCTCACTGTGCGTGTTACTGAAAAAAACCCTGTTGTTGGTTTCAGAATTTCTGAGCTTCAGAGTCAGCTTGAGGAAGCTCTCAATGAGCTGGAAAAACTGCGCGAATCGCGTCATCATCAGTTGCAGCTTGTTGAGTCTATAGTTCGTCAGCGTGATATGTTCCGCATATTGTTGGCACAGACCACAGGAGCTATCATTCCTTTGCAAGGTAAGCCTCGCATTTCTGCGCCATCGAAAAAAATAACGTCGTTTGTTATGAGCTTTCAGTAATGGTGCTGTGGTGATACTAGTAACTTCTGTTAATCTGATATTCAACTTCTACTCACTGGAAAACCTACGAATTTGGATTTATACATGTGATTCTACTTTTACAGTGTAATAACTTGCTGCACAATGACTGTCATGTAGTGTGACTAAATGTCGTGACTAAATGTGTTCTGGTAGATTATTGTAGATATAAAGAATGGGCAATCATTCACTTGCTCAGGAGCACCGAGACTTTCTTAACAATAGAGTGTTGTTCTTTTAGCCATATTGCTGTGGTTATATGATCTTCTGCTTTGGCAAGCATTCATTTAGTTGTTGCCTTTAAAACCCCCTCTATCTGTTTTTTAGGTTCAGGTATATTACCAGAGGATATTTCTCTTACATCTACTCCAAAGCGCCCAAGTTTACCTCAAGCCATGTCAACTCCTGCTCCAGTGTCAATGACTGAGTCAGTGGAGACTGTGGAGGCTAAGGCTGCACTTAAACAGGTATGTTTCTCAATAAACACTCTAGAAAGCTATCACCATTTCTTTTTACTTTGGTAAGCACTTTAAAGTCTGGTCTTTGATGTAGTTGCAGGAAGTTTTTGAGAACTATAAAAAAGAAAAGGCAGAGAATGACAAGTTGCTGAATGAGCAGAATGAAAAGCTTCAGGAGCAGGTCACAGACTTGAGGTCACAAAATGCAAAGATATCCACACAGCTGGAGTTTGCCTCCAAACGGTAAGTGAGCTGTTTAATTTCATTGCGTTATATATGTGTTCTCTGTCAATAAAATGTTGATTGCTCGATATGATTTGCTCAGGAAGATTTGCCTTTAAACATTAATATTGTCTATTCTGTTAACACTGAGGAAATAGGGAAGGTGGGATCAAGAATATATCTTCTAGTTGAGTGAGCCACGTATGTGAAAATTTGCACGCAAGAACATGAAACACATAGTTGTGTACACATACCTCTTGCAATTAAAGTCAAACAATTTAATGTGGCAAACGTATGCTTTGCTTTGTTGTTCCACATGAAGTTACGAAATGCTGCAGGATAATGTTGAAGGCTATCGTCGAGAAATAACATCTCTGCATGAAAGAACCCAGAAACTCACAGCAACAACGCAGAAGCAAGAGCAGATAATCAACACTATGACTCAAGACCTCAGGGGAGCTAATGAAAAACTGGCGGTAGCAGAGGTTAGTAATACGGTGTGTTATACTCCTAGATATTCCAAGTTAGCACAAGAGTTATGATTGTCTGGAAGGATGTCATAACTTGAATGTGTGGGTTTTTGAGTGCCTCAGCCATTAAATTTGTAAAAGCTTGTGTGCATGTATATTTGGTGCTCATAATGTTCCACAAAATACCTCAACTACTGAGTGAAGATGGGACACCATTCTGAAGGTGTTTCAAATTATAGAGAAAGCAGATTGTGATTGGTCAAACAGTTGTGTTCTTGCTGTTCTTGGCTTGATTTGCATGAATTTTGATTTGCAATCTGTAGAAGTTATTTTTTAAAAAATAATATTAACTGATCAGTAATTTTGTCCAAATCAAAATCACTGGACAGATTTGGGATTGATAACAAAGTTTATGGTATTATTTGCTGTCTTAAAGGTGAGAGCAGAAAACTTAAAAAAAGAGAAAGATATATTGAAGATGTCAGACGTGCGTTTGACTCAGCAACGTGAGTCTTTACTAGTTGAACAAAGAGGACAGAACTTGCTGCTTACTAATTTGAGAACTATTCAGGTAAGTGGTGTTATTACGTCCAGGTCTGGTCTGTCTTTCAGAGTTTTCAATAAATACCTGTCAGAGTCAACCTGAACCGTCAGGGATTTGGGTCTTAAAGTGGATTTTTTGTTACAAATGGACACTGAACAGACAATACTTGAGGAGCTTGTTTAAGCAAGTTTGTTATTCTTGTCCTAAAATATGATAGTAATATTTACCTGGGCAAAGTCCTGAGAATTTTGAGTTGATGAGAAGGGTTTTCACAATAAAATGGAAATTAAACACTTGAAACAAAGGGAAAGGAAAAAAAATCTGTATATTAATTTCTATGACAGCAAAATTTACCAGTGCCTGCCTTGGCAGTTTATTTTCCTATTCTTTTAAGGTATATTTGCTTTTATACTTTTAAATCTTCTATTATAAGGTATATTGACTCTTAGAGCATAAATATTTAAGTTTGCGCATTTTGTCATGTGACTGAATTCAATTTCTGTAGTAGGTCTTTTGGGTTTTTTTGATCCCTGGAATTAGATTGCATAGATAATAGATTTTCCCCTAATAATACTTGTATCAATATTTTTAAAAAATTATTTCAAAACTAAGTCATACATTATAAGTGCTACTCTTCATAATTTTTTGCATCTACCTATTATTGCTTGCTCCCTGTAGTAATTATTTTGTGGATGGGAGAAGTGTTGTGGTAACTTCGTACTAAGTGCTGCTGTAATTATTAAAGTACACTGTAAGCATAGTGCATTATGCTCTTTTATCAGGGCATACTGGAGAGATCTGAGACAGAAACAAAACAAAGACTCAATAATCAGATAGAAAAGCTGGAGCGTGAGATATCTCAGCTGAAGAAGAAACTAGAAAGTGAGGTGGAACAAAGACATTCCCTTACCAAAAATCAAGAGGTAAGTATAATTATAAATACGCTGAACTTGTTTTAGTGAAAATTAAGCCACAGTTGCATGGCTTCTGCCAGCTTGCAGTGCGTTGTTTTTTAGGTGTGAAATTTATAAACCTGTTTGGTCTTTGTGCCATTCGTGAATAATTCAAAGTTTAAAAACCTTGTGTTTTCAGGTTCATATCCTGGATCTTAAGAGGCAACTCGAGACTGAGACAAACCGTCACATAAACACAAAGGAACTTTTAAAGAATGCCCAGAAAGAAACTGCAATGCTGAAACAGCAGCTTAACAATACAGAGGCTCAGCTAGCGTCTCAGTCATCACAGAGGGCTCCAGGGAAAGGTAAGATATTTTTCTACATTGGATTTCTCTTTATGTTAAACCTTGCTGTCTGAAAAATGATAAAGTTCCTAATTTGTAATAATTCAGAATTAGAAGGATAGTACACAAAATTATAGACCTGTTCGTTATTACAGTCCCATATTCAAATGAAAGCTAACCAGGATGATTTGTTAAAGTTACTTTTAACAAGCAGTCCAAGTCTTTGACAGAGGGGAAAAATAAAGCCAAATTTATTAAGGGATCCCTTTTATTTTTATTTGAAAGAACTTAAGTCTTCTAGGTTACTTATTTTTAAGTAGCCATTTCTTTTGTCTGAATCAACAATGTTTATTGTAAGCCACTGTTAATTAGGGCTGACAATTTTATTTCGGGAAGCTTTGTGAGGGTGATTGTGTTTTCCGTGTTACTATGCTAAAAAGACTCAGTTTTTCAAGAGAACAGTGGTTTTAAAAATTTAATTAAATGTGATTGGTTAATTACTGTGTTTTCATGTTATAGGTCAGCCTAGTACAAATGAAGATGTGGATGATCTTGTAAGTCGATTAAGACAAGCTGACGAACAAGTTAATGACCTGAGAGAAAGACTCAAGACTAGCTCTAGTAATGTGGAACAGTACAGGGCCATGGTTCTTAGTCTCGAGGAATCCCTTAATAAGGAAAAACAAGTAAGTGGTTACCATTCATTGTTTGTTAGAGCAAAACCAGAAAAGATGGTTTGGTTGTAGGCGGTTTTTCTTGTACTGTAGTCTGTAGGATTATGGGAGGAATTATAATAAAACTCATGTTAGAAGGCACTAGAATATAAAGTAGTAGACGAAATTTTAGGCAATTTTATTAAAAACACATCCAGTAGATGATGGAGTGCTGTTTGTCTGGTGTTCATGTTCTCTGCCTGTCTGTGTTCTGTTACTGTAAAAACTCCATTGTGGCTTGATATGCTTTAGCAATATTGCAGACTAGCATGTAATAAAAAGATATGCTGGGTTACTGCACACTTAAGTGCAGCTGCCTAGAACTTTTCTTAGATGTGCTTCATGAAGTATTGCAGCTTTAAAGGGGAAAAAACCCCAGAAAATATTTTCAATTCTATTTGTAATTTTCAACATTTTCAGCATTGCTCTAAATGAGATGCTGAGAATACCTGTTCTGACTTTAAAATGTTAATAAAATACTGGTTTCACATCAGAATACCATATTTAAATGGCAAAAAAATTGATCTGTTATGATGGATTTCAATGAAGGTGACAGAGGAAGTTCGTGCAACAGTGGAAGCTCGTCTGAAGGAATCTTCAGAGTATCAAGCACAGCTGGAGAAAAAGCTGATGGAATCAGAGAAAGAAAAGCAGGAACTGCAAGAGGAGAAGCGTAAAGCTGTGGAGAATATGGAACAACAGGTACGTGCTGAATGTTCCCTCCCTTAAACTCCCTTGTAGAGAGTCCACGAGAATGCACTTTTACATAATTCCCTAGCTTCAATTTGTGTCCAAACCGAAATCTCTTAGGATGTACAAAAGGCTAACTAAACTTGAGAGGTTTCCAAACATGAGTAGTACATTAACCTTATCACTTTGTTGGGGTGATTGTGTGTTAAAAGCCATGTCTTCCTGAACTTTGAGTGCTGTTCTGCAGAAAAACGAGTAAAAGCCTTTGAGAAGGGTTTCAGAAAATCTTTTTTGGACTGTGAGCCAAACCCAAATCTGTAGCATACATGTATTTTAAAACCAGAGTGGTCTGTTTGGTATCTAGTTGTACTCTTAGTGGGGTTGAAAGAAACAGGATCACCACAACTAGAATTTACTGCAGTCCTGACTCTGAAAGAACAATAATACATTTTTACTAGGAAAGAGCTCTGTATATTTCCTTTAGATTAAAATTAGTGTTAGAAAACAAATAAACAAATCAACCTTTGGTTCTGCATATTTACGACTGTCTACATTCAAAGCCTTGCTGTGTTCAATACTCTGTAAAATACTTTGCCACTTACTCTTGGTTTTGTTTTACTTTTGTTGTCCCCACCACCACTATAGCTGTCAGAACTAAAGAAGAGTCTGTCAACTGTGCAATCAGAAGTTCAGGAAGCTCTTCAGAGAGCCAGCACAGCGCTAAGTAATGAACAGCAAGCCAGGCGTGACTGCCAGGAACAAGTATGTTACAGTATTTGTCTATTTTAGCCAGAGGTCGTAAACTTAATGTTAGTTTTTCATTGTTTTTTCAGTTGAACTTAAAACAGTTTCTCAATGGTCATGCTGCTAATCAGAGACTTGCGGAGGCAAGAGAAGCGCTATAAGAGCACTTTAATTTGTGAACAGCTGCTTATTTAGTGCTTCACTTTTCCACCTGATCAAACATTGCAGTAATATCAACTAAACTGACTTTGAATATTAAGTTGTGCTGTAAGCGCAGTTTGTGTCACGTTTAAAAAACAACAGATGCAAGGGGTTACTGTTTCTAAGGTCTGATTCATTATGTAAATAAAAAAAATAATGGTTGGGGAATGTAAGTAACTGTTTTTAATTAATTGCTACTTTGCTGTCCTGAGTGGGGAGCAAAAAAGAAAACTGAACTCTCACAACAAGACAATGCGGAAAATACTGTTCTAACCTGAAACGGAATTGTCATCTTTTAAAAATGGGGCCATATGTTATTTAGCAGCAACTGATAAGATTGTCTTGTTACTGACTTTTTTAAAGAGAATCTACTTTTCTGCAGGTGAGAATTGCAGCAAAGCTGGTTGGTGTAAAAGATTTAGGAAAAATTTTGGCTGTTGTTTAATCCAATCCAAAATTTTATAGACAATCATTTCCTTTTTTTTTTTTTTTTTTTTCAGCTAACACTATTACAATAGTCTGTCCTTAACTTTTTAACCTTATGCAGTAAATACATTTGCTTGTTCACATGTGGAACTAACTAGTGGATTTTCT
>VXAK01021018.1:3796-46790 GCA_013399435.1 Arenaria interpres
TAGGAAAAAAACCCAGCAGCCTTCATATACACTAATGAAAAATTAACTGAACACTTCTCTACTTTAAAATAAAAACTGTATGTACAAGACACAGTGCACTGTAAGTCTTGGCTTAAAAATGAAAGCAATGGTTGCAACCTTGCTGAAACGATATTGCAACCTTCTACTGAAAATTTCTTGGAAAAAAAAAATAAACCTATCACTAGTGGTTCTTATTGATACAGTTCCAAACAATTTCTACTGTAAGATTTACTTTTTAAAAAAATTATTCCTGCCAAAGAATAGTTAGAAATATAAATCCTTGATGTCTTTGCTTGGGCATTAATGCCAGATTAAAAGCAAAGGAAGACAGTCAGAGTAACACAAATCCTTTCAAACGCCCTTCCAGTCTCAGTTAGGTCTGAATTTGGAAGGACATTAAGAGCTCAATGAAAATCAGATGGTTCTGGTGGGCAGAACATATGGGCTTCTCATTTACCAATATATACAGTGTAAGTCTAGATATGAAAAAAGTTTGACTACAGTTTGGTTTTACACTACTAGAACAATATACTACAAGTTGCAAGAAATTTGCTGCTAGTGCTGCAGTGGGTACCAATAGGCTGAGGCAGCAAATATGGAAGGTGATAGATTCTTTTGAGAAACTTGTATTAAATTCTTCTGAATCTAAATAAATATTAGAAGTCAAATGTCACATAAAAAAGGAAAAAACCTTTGAATACAGCGAAACTGATTGAAGATCTCACCAACTTCATTAGTATTTCAATCAGTTAAAACCTTACTAGTATTAATATTTAACCACAACAAAATAGAATTAAGAGGAAAATAAAGAAAAATGGCTATATAAAAAAGGTGAACATATATTCCTACTGACTCATACCGAAGGAAAAAGATCATACTGAACACACGATGGTAACAATGTCATGAATATGGAACCACCCCTCACAGAATTAGACAAGCTTTTTTCTAGCTGTTTATATAAACACATACCCACTTAAAGGCCTAATAAAAAAAAAAGGATTTAAATAATCTTTTTACAATTTATTTGTATATATATAAACATTACTATAAATTCATATAAATATCTATAAAATATGGAAGAAGGGTGTCAAGATCACTGGTATGAGATAGAGAGAGCTCTCATTTTAAGCTTTCCGTATGAGACTTGAGAATTCCCCTGCATTAAAATTCAAATGTCAACAGGAGTACTAAGACAAACACAAAAAAGCCCACTTCAAATTGTCTTTCCTAAACTTATTTACTAGCAAAGGTGGCTCCCCATTCCTCGTCTCTGTGAATTTTAATACCCTCCATGAAGAGGTCAAATACTATCTTGAAAGGTAAACTGAAAGGAGAAAGGGCTACTTTCACTTCACAATTATTTACCTCTTAAAAAAAGGTGTTATGGTATGACACCAACACAGAACTGCTTGCAGGATTTGAATGCCTTTTCACAACATTCACAGTGACTGTACAGGCTACCTACATGTGCCTGGAACACCTGCTGTTATTCTCATTTTAGGTAGAGAGAAAGATCATATTTAAATATCCCTCTTCATTGTCATATTTTCACTTCTTGCATTGTTTTTTACTTTTGAAGTCTCATTGTGACTGAGGAAAGGGAAGTGGTAGACTTTGAAATTCAAGACAGTGCTCAAAGATATTTTATAAGATCAACACTTCTAATAAAGCTTTGTAGCATGCAATATATTTGAATTAAAAGCTAAGTTGTATTTTGAATGTGAGAATTCATACAGATAAACATGATCAAAAAAGGGCATCAATCATGAACTTTCATTAAGGACTCAGTGTCTACAGTTTTTGCCTACAGTTTTTGGATTCAATGAGAGTTTACAACTTAGCAAAGCAGGACTTAATTAAGCTCATGTGTAAGCAATAAAGCTGGCCTACAACATTAATACTTTAAAAAAAACCTGCAAGTTTTGCCTACAAATTTACTTACCTACAACCATATCGCTCTGCCTCTATAGCTTGTAACGCATTCAGAGGTCAAAAATTAAGCATTTATTATTTTATCACCTAGATGTTCTGTACTTTAGACTACTAGGTAAATTTTGAGGAATGACAAATCAAAATAAATAATAAAACCAGACTATTTCAAGAACTTAAAGCAGCATCCTTAAATTAATTAAATATTTCTTTTTATTACAAGCTTTCTATCAGGTCATCAGCATTGTAGCTGTGCATTTCCAAGTTAATTAAATCTACTTAATTCCCTAAACAACTTTAGAAGTCATCAGTTCTTCTTCCTCAATTTTATTTGGGGAAAAAAACCCTAATTTTACAGTCCCTTTGACTTCTTCCTTTCTTGTAGTCTTCCGGAACGACTGCGGAACTTCCTCCACAGAATGGCTGCACCATATTTGATGCAGGAGGTAGAACGAGCTCTTAGGCTACTCAAGCCACCTCAGCTGAAAGTGCTTCATTTCCAGCTGGGGTGATAAGCTCCAAGAATCTTGTAACCCATCATAAATGGAGATGGGTCAACTAGGCACAAGCACATAACCTTCATGCTCTTGGCTCCTAAGCCTGCAGATTCCGACTGGCAGCAGAAACGGGATCTCTTACATTCTGCATAAGCTCAGAGCCCGTCTTGGACTAAATATAGAAGCAACGGCAATTTGCTGTCGTTTCCATCGATGACAAATGCATCACTCTTGAGCTATAACCCAGCCTAAGCAAATCCAAGCCACACAGATTTTCTCTGCTGGGGGATATACATCTGTTTTCTCTCAAGTTTAACACAGCAATAATGTCCTATCACTTTGATGACATTCATTAATTTCTTTCATATGCTTTGTTGCATATTTTAATGGCGATATTACTCTGAAACCGCTACACAGAAGTGGATAAGCTGAGCTTGTTAGCAAAAGTACTATTTGAAAATTGTCAATAACTCACTAAATTTCCCATACAAATTATAAACAGGATGTGTTTGCTAGAAAGGGAATAGAAGGAGCAAAAACTTTCTCCAACTATTTGCATAAGTCACATTTTATCTCACTATGTTTTCATATTGTATTAAAGGCTACTGAGATGAAGACTGACTGTTGAAATTATGCTAGAAAGCACTTATCTAAGTAAATACACATAAAAGTCGGAGTAAACTTCTTCCATGCTACGCCCTAATGCATATGTCAGGTGTGGAGACAACAAGTTTAATACTAAAGTATGGTCAGTTTCAGTTATCATTTTTTTCCAGTACTGCTGATAAGACAGGCAGAACAAATATTTTCCAGGGACAACAAGTTTTGTGAACAGTTATCTATGAAATACTGGCTGTCAAAAGTGGTTTTGATTTACACCTACCTTTAGGGAAATCTCAGAAATTAGACATGTGAAAGAACTTAAGTTTTTTCCAAAATCAAAGGATCCTTCTCATCATTTACCTGCTTTGTTATGGGTGAACTAGACTATGGAGCTTTTAACAAATTATTCCTACTATGTTTCATTATTTCTTATGAAATATTGATTTCCTCCAGTTTCTTTTGTAAGCTACTATAAGCAATCTTAATCTCATGCAAATGCTTAAATCTTACATACATTTCCTGGAAGTTATTCTACTGGAGAATATATAGCATTTAACTGGAAATAGACTTATCTTTATTTAAAGGAAAAATCTTATAAACTCTTTATCTGGGTTTCATTTGAATATTTTTTTCATTTGTTGAAAGCTAACAGATCCCAACAATAATTTTTAATGACAATTTCATAACATACTTAAATCTCTTTTTTTTTTTTTTATTCTGCTATCCAGTATGGCCTAAATGGTCAAATTTCCCCATATATAAATACTGCTTTCTTATTTAAGAACTTATTTGTGTGCAAAGAGCACCTCCTAACTCACCTTGAGGTAACAGAAGCTTTTGTGGATGTATACTATTGACAGCTAAACCACGTAAACAAAAATAAATGTCTATGAGTATTATTTACACAAGACATTTAGGTTCAGAAAATTCTGCACTCAGTGTAGAAGAAGAAGCTTCTAGAGAAATTAAGAGCACCCAATCCAGATCCCTACTCTGAACTATATTCTCTTTTTAATTACACAGGAAGAGCAGGGAAACAAGACAGCTTTGCCTAAAGCTCTCTCTTGTGAACACTCCCCCATCCCTCTCATCCATACACAGTAGTATTTGAACCTAGACAGTTTTCAGCATTGGCATCTATATTTCTAGGAGCTCAAGTTGTTGTACGAACTTCTTTCATCAACAGTGTTACTTATCCTTTCAAGTATTACTTACAGATAGTAAAGAAATTGGACTGTGAAGGATCCCTCTGAGATCCCACTGGACACTTTCCAAAAGTAGATCATTTTACTGTATTCTATTTACTCCTTTATACACTTTTCAATCCAGGTGACAAGGCTGAGAGGCATATAAACACAACAGTTTTCCAATAAGACTGTACAGTACAACATAGTATGAAGCAGACACAGTACTGCAACATGTTCTTTTGGTCAGCAGAAGCAGCAATTGCTTTTCTAGCCTGTTCTGATAGTTTTAACATGCGAGCTAAGTACTGGCTTTTTTCACATCGACACTGAGATTTATCCCCTGGCATCCGGAAAGGCTAAAGTTCAGTTTAACAGATGGTAATTGCCAATACTGGTTTAAAATCCTCAGTATTTACAATATTTTCCCCTCTGCCTTTTGGCAGCTACCTAGCACTTCTTGTCCATTGCAAAAGATTGTCAAAGGTTTAAGCATGTACAGAAACTTGCTAAAGGATCTGCAATGTGTAATATCCAGATCTGTTGATGGCTATATCTTACAACTGTTTCATTTAATTTAAGAAAAAAAAATATTAGAATTAAGCTAACTTATTAAGGTCAGAAGTCCAAAAGATGCATGAAAAACTTGAATTTTTTAAGTGTTAAAAAAAAAAGTCTTGTCACTCAGAATTGTATAACTGCATGGAACACATTTCACTAAGAGCCTTAACATCTTGGAAGTGAGATTACACATGACAGATACAATACCAATTAACACTACTTTGCAAGGTAAATTATTCTAGAATAAGCTTTTCTTCTACTTTTTGTTTTTCATTGAGATTTTTAAGTCCTCATATATACTCATTAACATTGAAAATAATTACTTCTACATCAACATGTGGTAATCAAAGCACATATTCATTGTAGACTACAATGCATTTCTAGACGAGGGGTAGTTCAAATCATCTTCAGGTACTGCTCTGGCAAGGACTGCACAGAGCACAGTATGTAATAACTCAGCACCCCTTTTTCCCCAAAAAGGGCACAGTAAAAGAGGCTGGGTTAATTTCAGTGCTGCTGTGGCTGAACAAATTTCACAGTCTCCAGTACTATTTCCAAACTACTGGAAGATAATTCCCAAGTTCCTGCACTTTTATATGCTTGAAGATTGCCTTAAAATTAAGAGCTAAAGCAGGAGGTGGCTACATTTGTACCCAATAAATCTGATTACTACCCACACAGTGGTTTATGTTTATCATTAAGTTAAAAGAAGCAACTGTATTGCACATCATTACTCTCGACTTACCTGGTGCTAGCCCAGCAGTAGCAGGACTTCCCATGGAGGGGTGAGAGAACAAGGCTTGAGAGAAGGCAGACATACTTGACTGGGATACATTACTCAGCCTGGAGGTTGATCCTCCTTTAGGAATAAATTCACTTGCAGAAGGATTTGGTGTCTGTTTAAAAACAAACATAAATTAAATGTTTACTTTAAATGCGAAGAGATGGACAGTGCCTATTTGCTAGAAAATACTTTCTAGGCAAGCCTACTGAGCGCAGGGATATGTTTAAGTTACATACAGCTTGCTGACAAGAACAGCAGATACTGGAAGCTGGTCTGCACCAACAAATTTAAACACATTTATAGCTTACATCTGAAGTAGCATTAGCAAGCTTTCTATATGAACAGCTGATGTATGAGTTCACACACTTTGCAAAAGGCTTTCCATAAGCACTACATTATAAAATTGGAGAACAGACTTGACGCTGAGAAAGTCTCACTACTGCTGCGCAGACTGTTCCCACAGTTCCCTGGATTTCAGAGATCCATCTCACAGTAAGTAGCAGTTTCAAATTTAAGCAGTAAAAATGATTCCTACTAAAGAAGTCATCCCTGTCTCTCTTTCCAATAGGCCTATATGTTCCTTTTTCGCAAAGTTAACTTCTGTTTTAACTACCTATTCCATTTACATAGCAACTTTAATAATGAGGTTTAATTTGTGACTACAGATAGAAATAGTAGCAGGCTGACCATCAAACATTAATCTTTATTAGCACATAAAACATGTCACACAATCAACTTTCAATTTCTATTAAAATCTATGCAGGGTTTTGTAGTTTTGAGGTGGGGTTGTGCTGGGTTTTCTTTGGTTTTGGAGTAGGAAGGGCTAGAAGAAGAAAATCCTAATTAGAGCTCAAAAGGCAAAAAAGTTTATTACTGGAAAGCCAAATACAAAAGACAATAGTGGAAGAAAAAAAGAAATTAAGCAAAGAAATAAAAACAATTATTACATGGACACACTGAAAACTTGAAAATTATTAACTGTCAAAGTTAAGTCTATTAACTAATCTTCAGAGTACCTCTCAAAAGCATCTAAACAAAAGAAGTAAAATGAGAAAACAGTAACAGCTCCCAATTGATAAAGGACACTGTTAAGATAATTCATAATTTTTTTTTTAAAGCAAATTATATTGGATCACTTTGGTTTCGGTCAGTTTTAAAATGACTAAATAATCAAAAGTTAGTTAAATTACCAATATTGATTTTTATCAATATGAATAAAGTGGCATCAGAGAATTTGATAGTTTCAAAGTAGAAAAGAAGTGTGATTACAAAACACTCATTTAGACAGTGAAGTGTTTGAAATGTATTTTTTGTGTTGTTTTTAATATCTTTATTTGAATACTTCAGCCAAATATCATAGTATTAATTTTCAAAGCACTGAAAAAAAAAAAAAAGGATTCTAAAAGCTGTAAAATTAAAGAGGATGCTCAGGTTTAAAAGCAAACAGTAAGAATATTCCACCTTTAAATCACACAGTAAATTTTACCTGCTAATGATCTTATGACGGTCATTCTACATATGCATGTGTCTGAATATGCAAAGAATAACTATAACCAAATATGTAGACTGGTGAAGTAAAACACTTAGATTTACATAGGTAAAGAGTTCATAAGATTCTTCTAACTCTTCAATCACATTTAGTTAAGGAAAACTTGCTAAGGTATGCACTAATGCATCAAAACAAATGGTAAGTTGCATTATGAAATCGTAATACTCTGGATTTATGTGAATTTCAGATACAGGAAAAAGTAAGAGAATTGTATTCCTCTAGATAAAATGTGGCATGCAACCATTCAGCGAAATCTGCAGTGAAACTGAAAAAAATATGACAGAGGTCATAAAGAGCCGAGTACAATTTGTCCAAATAGTGATACAGCTGAAAAGTCATCATCAGACAAAACTGGGAGAGCAGAGGACAGAATCTGTAGTGCTTTGCTAAAAGCACATGATTTCAAAGAATTACATGAGATCCACATTTTTCCACTACTAAAACTGGCCATGACACATACACTGATCTACCACACCTAAATACTGTGTGAACTAGGCGACAAGGGCAGGGCACAGCATAAAATCCAAAGCATGCAAGTGGAGAGGACAGGCACCTTCTGCAAGATAACCTCAGCCTTTCCTGAAGGAACTGAGAGAATTGCCAAAATCCCATCCATACCATTCTGGCTAAACTCTTACCACTTTCACCAAGTGATGCAATCAGTGCCTGCAGAACAGGGCTGCTTTTTGTTTCTAAATGCATTCTGCAAGTGTTCATACACTGGTTTTCGTTTCTAAAAGTTACTTAAATATCCATCAATTTTAAAGTGAGGCTGCTCAAGAACTCCACTTTAACTGGTGGAAGTTTTAGTTTATCCAAGAGAAAGAGCCAAATCCAGGAACCTGATAGAGCAGTTTGGGTTTATACTGTAGAATCATGAACAGCAGTGGGTCAAGCCTGATGGAAATTCAGTTTTCATTCCATTTTTTGGCATCACAATTCAAGATCAGAATCAAAGCCTGATAAGACTGTGCTGTTCCTACATAACTTCCCCGAAAGCATTTTATATGAGTAAAGAGCTTTGATCTGCAGAGTTAGGCCATTTCCTATAAAAGTCCGGTTTACTCCTCTGTGACGTTACAAACATGAAGTTGTAACCCAAGACTTTCCCCATTGGTAAAAAGGTGATTTAAATTTTGGTTCCAATTTTAAAAGAGCTTTCCATATTCAAGTTGTTTTGCAAATACAGAAAAATGTCCAACCTCCACAGCCATCAGCCAGAATGAGCTAATTATATACTAGTAAAAATTTAGTAATTTGTGTTCAAAGATATTTAACACTTCATCAGAAAATTTGAAGCTTAAACCTTTGCCACATTTAAGTACTTTACATCTACGTGAAGTGGCAGCCCTAAAAATGCTTCCAAAAGTGTGTAAGTTTTCATCTGAAGTAAACCACTGATTTTTCTACAGACATTTTGCTTCTAAGAAAACAATATGAAACGTATCTCAAACACCTTCATAGTATGCAGACTAGAGTAAGTGATTAGATGAGACTAAATGAGGGAATGGAATATCACTGTTAGTTCTTTAATATCTAATATTTTCATTATTATTTCCACATTTTGTAGACAATATTCTGCACCAATGCTCATGCAAATATGCCAAAATTAGGAAGCCACATTCTTAATGGCCAAAGATTCCAAAAGTTATGTTCCTGGTTTGGAAAAACATCCTACCTTCACTCCGGCAACTCATCATACAAAGTATAAATTCTAGGGTTAGTTTTACATTTGGATCAATGGTAAATGTGTAAAATCAGCCTAAAAGAGGACTATGCTTTAAATCCTATAAGGGCATTATTACAGTTTTTCTGTTAGAATCTTATCAAACTTCCCCAATGAGGTTGAGTTAAAAAAAAATAAAATAAATTTTTATAAGAATTAAAAGAATCTATATCTAATTAAGGAAAAATTTTATTTTTTCTGTATTATTCTTAAATTTCCTAAAAGCACAGCTTTAAAACAAATTTCACTTAATTAGTCATTAATTTCTCATCTCAGAGTACAGTAACTTCTTCATGTTAGGTCAAGGTTAAAATTTTAAATCTGAGTAAATCACGGTTGGTAAAAAAGGTAGAGAAAACAGGAAATTGAAGGCTGTTATTAAACGTGGGGAGTAATGAAAAGAATGGAGATGCAAGAAATACTTAGAGGGCATGTAATGAATTATGTAATATTGTGATGTTAAAACCAAAAGCAGCAAATGCACTTTCTAAAGCCCAAACAAGAAACACATAGCACTCTCTGTGCTATGTAATGAATTGAAGACTATATTTTCATATGCAAGAGTCCTATAAAAAGGCATGTAAAAAAACCTCTCAAAACATTAATACATTTTCAAACAGCATTAAACAGAAAGTACAGCTTTGTCAGCTATCCTAGATTTTTCTAGAAACCCACCTAAAGTAGCTTCCAACTCATGCATTTGCTAAAATTGCTACCATTCCTTTTTCCTCTCAACCTGGCCAGTCTAAATCTCATCCCCCTTCTTCAAGGATATTCATAAAAATACTGTCAAACTAAACCACGGAAGCAACTTCCCTAGGCATTAACTGAACTAATACCGGCATCATTAATTCTTACCAGAATGATTCCATGAGGAAACTTCAACAAAATACCCTCTTTTCAGACTCTTTATCTCTGTGCTCTCTCAAAGAGAGAAGACCCTCTTTTCAGTCAGTTTTCCAAAGAAACTTCCAAGCTTCCAAAGACAGATCATAAAACCAAGTCCATCCACCTCCACATACAAAAACTATCTCTATACCTCCAGACATCCGCAAATATAAACACAACACATACAAATACAGTCCAAGCGAAGGCTGAATTTAGTCATGATGCAACTAGTAAGGATGGAGCCACAAGAAAAAAAAAGGAGGGAGGACTATAAAATATCTCATTTGTGTCACTGGCACAGTTTATCTGTCTGCTGGCTTTTATGTTTTTAAAGATACAGAAGAAAATATAATTAAAATATAGTTTGGAGGGGAAGAAACAAACATTTGATGGGTATTCACTGAAAAACCATTCAAGGCTCCTAAAAGCAAGGTGCAGATGAAAGAGCAAGCCAAGGATCTCAGCTGAAGACATCGCTGGGAGGACCACACAGCCACATGCAGCATTACTGTATGTTGAGGAGTTGCACCTATCAACAAATTTCCATAGTCCAGAAGTAAGTCCTGTTTCATCAACTGTTGATTTCAATATATATGCTTTTTTCCTCTCTGTGCTCCTCAGTGCTACACTCCTAAGGCCCCGCACATTCATTCCTAAGTGAAAGTGCTGCATTCACTTACAAATGAGTCCTCAAAGTACCACGGAGTACTGAAGGATATGGTAACACGGGGATGCACAAGTTATGGAGCCATTGGAAGGTCATGCAGGGATCCCTCAGGACTACTGGAAACCCCGCCTCTCCCCCTCATTTCCAGCTCAGCATCTCACAACACAGAGCTGCACAGTAGAGGCAGAGCCACCACCTCTTGCTTTGGCGGCTGCAACACTACTGCATTAGATCAGTCCTGGGCCCACATTCTATCAGAGCCAGCTACCTAAAGCAAAAAGTAGGCCAATTTCATTTCATTTTGGATGAATGTGCTTATGTACTTACCATGCTAAAAACGGGATACAAGCCTTTTTGTTCGCTTTTTATGTTCTCCTTCACCTCCAAATTCATGCTGATCTGTTCTGACATCCCAAATTGCATAATCTTGTAATGGTTGCAGAAAACCACCACTGAACTATACCCATGCTATAAAGTGGGGCAGTCCTCTACCAGTCTATTTTTGGCATAGTTTTCAGAATATCTCTCAGGAATCCAAAAACAAGCAGAAGTGTTGCTTGGTTTTGTGTGTGGTTACTTTTTTGCTGTTTTGGGGACTTCTCTGTTGTTGTTTTTAAATAGACAGATGTGCCATATGAGGAGCTTCACTTTATGTAGAGAGCATTCACTGCAGTCCCTCCGCTTCCAGGATTCCTTGTTAACTATGACATCAGGGAAGGACACATTCTGTGATGCTGGAGTAGCCCAGCAGACACTGGAGGTCACTAAAGGCTTCAAAGCAAGTCTCTTTCCTCCTACTGAATTCACCCAACACACTTCCTTATTGCAATTACCATGACAAGTCATCACATCACCCATACAACATTATTGGCCGTATTGCTCTACTATTTCTTTAGAAGAAATAGACACAATTTCATTAATACTCATAATTAAGGGGTAATATTTGTTGGCTAAAGACTTCTCTTTTAAACCAGAACACAGGCTTAGACAAATAAAACTACTAGCAAAGTTGTTACATTTTAGCAAGTAGATCTCCCTAAAAAGCAAACTTTTAAAGCCTCAGATTATTTCGACATTTCTCTATCAAGATACTTCAAAGTACTGTAAAAACGATAAAGTTTGGAAAGTCCATGTTCTTGACGCAAAATATTTGAAAAAATAATCTATATGTATTATTTTTTTGTTCCAGAGAAAAATAAATCAGTTATTCATGGTGCTTAAGAATGGATCTGTATAACAAAAAATGTATCCCTATTATTTTAAGCAGAATCACCATTATAATGTGTATCACGCAGTGGTGTAGCTCAGGATATTTCCTAACATAAGGTGGAACATGTTAGTGAAGAACAAACTTTTGGTTTGTTTCTTTTTTAATGCACAATCCAGAACACAGCTCTCTCTGTGGACTCCAGTTTTAATCACGTAAGTGTAACATGGCATTTAAAGTAAATAGATCCTGATTACAGATTCACAGCCACGCATGAGAAATATTTATACCGTTTTACAATGCATGTTGTAAACTACTTGGCTTTTTAGAACAGCCACTTTTTGGACAAGAATTTCTAATTATTGCACCATGAAATAGTGTATTCTCACATCTTATACCATACTTTTGGAAGAGTGGAGATTCAAATAGAATCATAGAATGGTTTGAGTTGGAAGGGACCTTAAAGATCATCGAGTTCCAACACCCCTCCCATGGGCAGGGACACCTCCCACCAGACCAGGTTCCTCAAAGCCCCATCCAATCTGGTCTTGAACACTTCCACGGATGAGGCATCCGCAGCTTCTCTGGGCAACCTGTTCCAGTGTCTCACCACCCTCACAGTAAAGAATTTCTTCCTGGTATCTAATCTAAATCTCCCCTCTTTCAGTTTAAAACCATTGAGCCCTTACTCCCTCAGACACATAGGCTTCAACACCTGCACAGCGTTGCAGGCTCTCAGCAATTTTGAGAGGTAATTTTACTTTCTTGTCTTCAAACATAAACGAAAAAAAGATCCCCTCAAACAGACATCCCTCCATCAAAATGTAACCTTTCTACTTATTGCTTAGTGCTCACCATCAGCCAAAATTTAGTTTGTATAATATATATTTACACACGCAAATATCTCTAAACAGGTTTGCTACCTGTGGATTACATAGATACTGAAACTACCCATTTTTAAGTAGTTTCATGTACCAAACTTCTCCAGCCATTTTTTGTGGTTTTATGAATAAAATTTCCAGTTTTTAGCAGTTTGAGCTTTGTTTTAGTTCTTAGAAAATGTTCACATTAGAATACAAAGATTTACAACGATCAGAAGGAAAACATCAAGATAAAATTCAGTTTCTCATCTAAGTAGAACTTTACATACCCTCAATCTCCTCTGCAGCCTGTTTTTACACCTTTCCCCATTCACTCTTGCCAGACTCAACTGTTCTCCGCAATCCCTCCCCTTTCTCCTATTCCCCATGGCTAGAACATCCTTCTGTTCTTATTTCTTCCAGATATGCATATACATGCTTTTCTAAAGTCCCATGTCTCCATGGGAAGCTATGTAATTGCATCATGTAGTACAAAATGTTGTGCTGTACACAGTTTAAGTCAATTATGTAGCTGGGATTCTGGCACAATAAAAGAGCTTGGAATTGCACCCTTCAAAAGCCACATGCTCTGCAGTCAATCCCAAGCTATTGCTGCTAACCTTGAGGGGACCTTGAGCTTCTCATTGCCACACTTTCAACACAACTTTGGAGGGCGTAGGTACTGAAAAGACAATTGCTCCTGGCCAGAAGCTCCAGTCTCAGACTGCTAGCTCTCCAGCCTCCAGAAACATTAAGGGTTTTTTGCTTTAAGTGGATTAGATCAACAACAAACCTTGCTGTGACACAGAAGAGCAGAGAAACAACGGAGGACATGAGTACAAGCAGTGCTTTTCCTGCCCTTTAACATGAAATTTGAAGACCAATTTTCTGTTTCTCTCTTCTCAAAGCAACCATCTACTAATTAAGGTTGGCGCTCCCCTTAGATACACATGGTAAATTCAATCCATCAGTCTTCTCTCCCTTGAGAGAAGTAGTGTTCCCCTGGCTCCAACCACTCTTCTGCAACCATGCCTGGTCCTCTCACCAGTGTTTCCTTTATGCTTCATCTTTACCACCCCAGTGGTTTTGCTGCTTCCTCTGCAGCAAAAGGGCCAAGACAGACTTAAGCACAAATGTCCCCATGCAATGTAGCATTGGTTTGCCCACATCATGCTGCCTGTGACTCCCGGTTTCAGTAACAAGACGTCAAACGTGTATGGAAAGGCTCTTGTACGAGCTTCATGTTGGCCCTTACATGGCAGAAATTAAGTTAACTGAAAGAAGCTCTTAAGCTGCTACAAGTTCTAGTTATAAGTCTATTGTCAATTTATCCATTTCATTCCCTTAGAAGACATCAAAAATAACACAACCCTCACAGAGAGTCTAACGTAACAATCTCTGAAGAATCAAAAGCACTACACAAGTGCAAAACAGTAACAGCAGCAGTGTTGTATAATTTCTGTCTAAGCCCCATTTAAGGAACATCGAGCAGATTCCTCCCGGACTAGAATTATCCTTCATTATCATCCCGAGGACAACCTGCTACTTGTGTATAAAGATGCTTGAATCCAGCTGTATCTCTCCCCTGTTAAGGAGCTGAAGAAAATTCAGGAAGAAAGTAACAATTAAGTTTAACAAACAAGTTGAGAAATATAAATTATCCCAACATAAAAATTAAGAATTTACATTTTCTGATCATGGTGGTTACATGCTCAAATTCTGTACTAAGGGAATTTGCATTACGTTTCAATCATTTTCATGAAAATCACTAATTTTACCAGTAGAAACTTTCCTCACATGAAAATTAAAATAAAGGGTTGTGTTTTTTTGCTTTTAGAATACATTTAATGATTACTTTTGCTCCTCCTCCACAGATTGTAACATAATCAAGCAAAGTACATAGCTAAGTGGTGGGTAAGAGAATGAAACATCTCAGAGTCACCCTCCTAGAGGGCCACTATGCCTACTTTGTGAGATATTTGACCTGATCTCAACCCATATTTGGATTAACTGTTTCTAACATTTTCCAAAATTTAAAATAAAGCATCCAAAATACTGAAAAAGTGACTAGTAAAAAATAATTTTACCTGTAAATTGTTTTCTGTGACTCTGTTCCACCAAACCATATTGATGGGTACTCCTGTTTTACACCTGTCAGCCAGACAGCCGATAGGGTTCTTTGATTTTCTTGCTTTTGATCCCACCGGAACTATCCTCTCATCCAGCATCCCCAGTCGATACTTCCTGGGCTACGAAAAAGAAGGAGAGAAACCAGGCCACTCCTAACAACCCTCATCTAAAGCTACACTAAAATAGGTATTACATTGTGATATAATTTCTGGATTGGTGGAATAGGAAACAATTTGCAAGTAAAATTTATCTGAGACTGTTTCCTTTCAATCCTGACTATTTGGTTATAACAAATAATATTTTTTAGAAAAACCACCAAACTTCAGGGACCACTAATTATTTGTAAGCAAAACTGTCCATCACCAGTCAGCCACTGAAATATGAGTATAAATTGGGGAATTCTGTAAAAATGAAAATATATTTTTTTTATAAAAGCCATATTTCTCAAATAGATACCTTCAATCACACCATAATAATCAACACTTCCCTTGGGATTTCTATCAAACAAGAAATTAACATTGGCTTTTGTATGCTTCTTTTTAAATTCAAATTTGCCAAGACAAATCTCCTGAAGACTTGCTTTTAAAAATCAGGTAGAACCGAGTAGCCAATTACAGCAGAACTCAATGAGAAAAACATTTCTGCTCACATCAATATTCAAAAGACTAACTTCAGCTACTGTCTTAAGTGAAAACAGACAAGAACTAGTGCTATAAATGCATGAGAAACTGACTTAAACTTGACAAAATAAAACATGCTTGAGGAAGTGAACATGCAGGAGGAACTTGCGCCTCAGTAGGAGTGACATTCCTATTACATTGGCAATGATCTCTAGAAATGAAAGTATTTATAAAGCATGATATTAACATTAAATTTAAAAAGCACACTGTAAAAAACCAAAAACTTTTAAAGACTTTCAAACAGGTAAAGTACAGAAGTTCTCCAGATTCCTCTATGCTTTCAAAATTATGTTTACTACCTAGATAGTAAATACCACCAAAATAAATATTTCAGTATCTGTGCGTATTTAGACCAGGACCGTTTATATTGATAATATCAACTATTGGACCAATTTGCAGGGGTTGTTCTATTTTTCTTTTGTTGTAGGTTTGGTGTTGATTTTTTGTTTGTATGTTTGTTTTAAAGTGAAAATGCAGCTATCATGATCTGGATATAGACCACTTTTTAAGTAATCAAAGCTTAACTTACCTTTATTCAGGTATCTACTTCATCTGGCATCTTAGAAATATTAGCAATGTGTACCTTGCTATGCATTTTAAAAATCGTTCCTCATTAAACAAGGTGAGAATTCTAATTGGAGAAGATTCCTCACTCACACACAAGCAATTTGTAAGACACAGGACAAAACTACCATAAAATGGCTGCAAAACCAAAACCTGAACAGATTCCCTCTTTTACTTCCCTGAAAATTTTTAGGCTGAAAGCTTTGGAAAGAATTAAAACTGAGTAGCCACCAGCGCCTCATTTGACAAAAAAACCCAACAACACAAAACAAAAAACCATAAACAAAACAAAACAACAAAAAAACCCCAAGGATACCAACACTGACTATGAAAGACAAAGGCAATAAACCCCATGAAGATCAAGTTAATCAACTTTAATAACAATAAACAAGACCTAATTTTGCCATACCAATTAGAAATTTGGTAAACTCTGTGATGGGTAGCACAAAGTCCTCCTATAGTTAAAATGCAAACTTGATCAGGGTAAATCCAAATATTGGTTGTTTATTGGGAGAATTACTTAACTATTCGGCAACTTACCATCTTAGTAATTCAGAAGTACTATTAATATCATAAACTACAAAGCTGTAAGGTCTGAGAAGTCAGACATACAAATAATGTTGGACTTCAGGGCAGGGTTTGAAGGCGGTATGTGTTTTCCTTAGTCTGGCCATTGGAAATAATAACGTAATGAAGAGTAACTGTTTCCCTGGCAGTTTCCCAGTCTTTCTCCATGTTGTATCAAGTGCAGGGGCCCAGTCTGCCTCAGACTACTGGGCTACAACCCAGTGTCCAAACACGTTCCTATTCATAAATGGTATTTTTAATCCTCCATAATAAAAGGCGAGTTACAAATATTTTGAAAAAGGAGAACCAAAACAAAAAAGGAATTGAGCCAACATGGAGGGAGGTTATTTTGGTTACAATGAGATTTAGATTCCAGGCAAGAGAATGAAACTGTATTTTAATCTTCATGAAGGACCATGCTGGGGGCCAGGGGAGGCACAGAATGGTCCATTCTATGCCATAAAGCAATATAGGGACAATGTGAGTTCATATACCAGTTGTTCTGGGCCTACTGGTATGAAAAAATTAAACTATAAAGAAGATGAGACTAAATTAAAATCTTATTTTCATTATCTACTATAAAACATCATCAGGGGATTACTAGGCCAGGATTTAATTGTTCAGACAGACATTTGAAGACGGGACATATAATATTAACATTTGGAAACCAATTTTCAGTCTATTTGCATCAAAATAATTCTAAATTACACCTGTTTTCAATTAGAAAAATGGCATCTGATTCAGAAATCCGATCTGAGTTTACAGGAAACCGGAAAACACAGAAAAAAGTGTCTGCCAAGAGGAGAAAGGAAAGATCAAATAGACTGAGCCATTTGAATAAGCTTATCAACTTTGCTACGTCCCTGTGCTCTGCCCAGAGCAGCAAATAAAGCAACAGAGACAGAATAGTGCATCTTGAAACAAGCAAGAACTCATCAACCACTTCTGCACTACACTAATATATCTACCTAAAACACAAAGGCATGACAATTTGGACAAAGAAACCCAACTTCTTGGCTTGGGGACAATTTCTCTTGGATGATTACAAAAGTAATTGAATTTTTGCCTGCCTTTAAGTCTTTCTGCAAGGTAAAAAAACCTGTTCAGCCATACAGATGAAAGGATAGTTCAACATACTGAACCTTATTTTTTTTTTCTTTTTTTTCAGGGAGGTGGCTAAAGCATTTAAATACTTCATAATCCTTTAGCAAGTATTTCTCAAACTAGGTTGCAACTCCCAATATGTTTATGAGTTCCAAACGAGTTGTGAAAGGTCAAAACCATCACAATTATTTTTAAATGGAAAAATATGGTTAAACTAAAATAATTAAAATGAAATCTAAGAAAAAGAAAAAACTCAACAAAACCAAATTATCACAAAGCGTTACTGGAAGAGTTTGGTTCCTCCTGGGCAAAGAAGTGAGATGCAGCAGTAATAACTGGCTGCAAATGTTTACATGAGGTAGGGAACAGCTAACTACCTTTAATTGCTAGCAACAGCCTGGCTCCCCAGGGTGACAAAAGCATAAGCATTTTCAACCACAGCTAATAATTATAACCCTTGTCCTGTAGAACCAAGATGCAGCCAGCAATTAATGATAGGAAGCTACTGGATGGCATGATTAGAGATAAGGTGGTATATGGAAAGATAAACCCCAAAGTATGAGAAACATTACACTTCAACTAAATCCTCTAAAATCCTCTAAAACAAGAATGTCTTCCCAAGTAGCATCTTCACATCAGAACACTACTACAGGTGAATAACTTAATTACCCCATGCTAGAAAATATTCCTCAAGTCAGCTTAATTACTTGCTTCCCAGTCATTCAACAAAAAGTTTGAGAACGTGTTTAGCAAGTCTATTTTCTTCCTACTATTTGCTGTAGCAGTGTCTTTGCCCCTGGTTCCTTCTGTTTCACAGACAGCGGGCAATGTCACTCTTTTCCAATTCAGGGTTAGACATGCCACTGGTGTAAGATGTTATGAGACTATCTGAGAGAGATAAGTCTAAACAAGAAAAGGTTTACATAGATTCAAACTGTAAGGACTCCTCCTGTCTAATAACTTGTGTGTCATATTTAAGTCTGTATAAGCTGGTAAATCAAACTATACAATTCCAAAGTTTTCCTCCACTGAAGATCTGCAATTGGATTTCGTCCGGATCACTCATGACCCAAATTGTATTTCTGTTCCTTAAAATGCACTTACCTCCAGCAGGCTTTGAATTTTAGATTTGTGTGACATTTTTTGTACCAAGAAAATGCACAATTAAGTTTGGTGTACAAACACATGAGCAAGATACTGTGTTTTCAAGTATTGTGAAAAATTTGAGCTATGGTAATGCTGTCTATGTGCATATACTACTGAAGCAGTATAAGTGATCTTAAGCCTTTCCCATCACAAGCTAAATTAAGGAGCATTACCTTAAATTACCATAGCTAAAAGCTATCACAGCAGCATTAGCTAGGGCTCATCTGTTATACACTGAGTTGACTGTATCTGCATGTATGGACAGATAAGAATAAATATTACGCTGTCAGACAGGAAAGATCAGGTACATACTTTCCCTGCCCTACTTGTAACAAAATTAAGCAATATATGCAATTTTAAATTTCAATGTTGTCTTGTATTGTAAGACTTCATTTTTTTAACAGGAGTTAGAGGCAAAGAGACCATCAGAAAAAGAGGTTAAACACTCAGCTACGGTGCTGGTTTACTGAAAAAGAACCAACTTCTGTTGTATTCTAAAAGCTAACTACAAGGCATCAGTATCATCATTGCTGGTTTCACCCAACAGCCATAACCAATTAGCTGCAATAGGACAGTACTTGAAACATCCAGTTATGGATAAAAACTTCAATATGTTACTGAGGAAAACCACACTAGTCTGGGCAGAATCCCTACATAGGCACAATCAGCTAAGAAGCATCATAATTGTGAATACAACTGTGTAACTGGATTTAGTAATAAGTTGTACAAGGTGTTACAACACCTGAATGCTAGGTATAGTTGCCAGGAGTATCCTAACATATTTGCAAGCTGGTAATATGAAAAAGAGAAGCTGTCTTGTTGATACTTTTTAAGCTTTGTGGCCAATAGAGCTACAAACCCCTCTACGTGGTTTGGGTTTCTTGCTAACCAACATACTCTCTCCTCTTCCTCTTTCATTACAACCTCTCGCTGGTAGAGAGGCAGCTGATACTTGTTTTCTGTACCTCAGTTTCTGAAGATTGGAGTCAATTTTTTCACATTAACATCCACAAAAAATAGAATAGGAGCTTAGTCAATAGGTTAAAAATAATTAAGTGCGTGTTTGATTGGTTGGTGTTTGTTGTCAGGTCGTGTTTTTTTTTCTTTTTTCTGAAAAAAAAGGAAGAGTATGCTAACATTTATAATGTTCGTATGTCTGTAATTTTAAAGTTTATCATGTTATACATTGAGATTACATGCCCTTACAAACTAGCCCGCCACCTCCATCTGGAACCCTTTTTTTAAATTGTTCATGAAACCCTGGGTTTGGCCAGGGATAAAACTTTCACTAGTTGAAAAGTATCATACAGAGACCATGCTGGACAGGGTACAGCAAAAGGCTACAAAGATGATTAGGGGACTAGAACTTCTCTCTTATGAGGGACTCGGGTCTTTTTAGTCTGGAGAAGAGAAGGCTGACAGGAGATATCATATCTTTTCTCACCAATTTTGCAGCCTAGCTAGCTTGGATGAGGTATGAATTACCACAACATCTAAAACCTAGCATGGATGTAGTTACTGTGACAAAGTTCTTTATTAAAAAGTAATACCACCTGCTGAATTGAAGTAAGCTGGTGGAAAAGCAGGTTATTTCCACCATAACTAGAGCAGGTAGTTCTAACTGTGTAGTGAAGACTTGCCAGAGTACCAACACCCCAAGATGTACTTTAAAAAACCTCCATTGGTGAAGGGGCACACAACAAGGAAACCACAAGTTTTTTAATCTTTAAAGATCTCTTTTCTAATAGGCCAGAAGTTTTTATATTACTTTAAAAAAAAAACAGTGGAAAAAATTATTCACAGTTAAGAACAAAAAATACAGGTAAAAGAGGACTAAAGACCGATGCAACTTTTACATTGGTGTTTGCTAAGCACATGATTTCTCAAAAATGGTACATTTTTTAGCTGCTTTAAGTATTTGCATAGTGTTTTCAACAAATGTGCACACAAGTTTAAAAAAAATCTTTAAGTTATTTTACTGCAAATCACTCTTAAAGACTATATACACTTCGGCGTAGAAAGAACCAAATAAAGCTTGTAAAGACAAAAGCATCTTGCACGTTAAAGTTACATTTGTAGTCAACTGCTTCAGCTTGTAAGCTGCACCTGACAAAGTCTAGGTGGCTAACTGAAAACTTACGCTTGAAAAATGGGGAGTGAGGGTAGCATTTGAAGTTGTAAATGTCTATAGCTCATAATGCATATCTGACCTGCTTAGATACAAAACCAAAACTGCACTATGCAGTCATCTTAGTCCTCTCTTTTCCTTCAAATACACAATAGGATGAGGCAACAAAAATATGATGACTCCTCAATGTAAAAATGTTACATATTTCTAAAAGAAAATGTTTTGATTATTTGATTTCTTACATAACACAATGATCACAAGCCCATACACAAAAATGAATGCAAGGAATATATTCTCTTATCCCATACTTAAACATGAAAAATAACATACTATGTAGTAATTACTAAGACAGCAAAAGCACACAACCACAGAACAACTCCAATAACAAACTATTCCAAAGAAAAATGCAAAACAGGTTAGGTGATATCATACCCTTAAAAGACACTTTAGACTGAGGTAAACATCATACTACCTGCAAACATAGATCATAGAACATAGATCATAGAATGGTTAGAGTTGGAAGGGACCTTAAAGATCATTGAGTTCCAACACCTCTGCCATGGGCAGGGACACTTCCCACTAGAGCAGGTCACTCAAAGCCCCATCCAGCCTGGCCTTGAACACTTCCAGGGATGGGGCATCCACAACTTCCCTGGGCAACCTGTTCCAGTGGCTCACGACCCTCATAGTAAAAAATCTCTTCCTGATATCTAACCTAAATCTCTTCTCTTCCAATTTAAAACCGTTGCCCCTTGTCCTTTCACTACACTTCCTGACAAAAAGTCCCTCTCCAGCTCTTCTGTAGGCTCCCTTCAGGTATTGATAGGCTGTTATAAGGTCTCCTTGGAGCCTTCTCTTCTCCAGGCTGAACAACCCAAGCTGTCTCAGCCTGTCTTCATAGGAGAGGTGCTCCATCCCTCTGATCATCTTTGTGGCCCTCCGCTGGACCCGTTCCAACAGGTCCATGTCCCTTCTGTGCTGAGGACTCCAAAGCTGGACAGAGTTCTCCAGGTGGGGTCCCACAAGCGCAGAGTAGAGCGGCAGAATCACCTCCCGAGACCTGCTGGCCATATATATCTTTCTATATTTCCTTCTATATCTATATCTAATATCTTTCTATATTTCTGCAACAACTTTTTTTTCTGCAGCACTTATAAACTGTAGTATTTTATTATTGCAGTAGGGTTGTATAATCCCAGAAGGAAAATTTCAGGTTTGAAATATAAATTTAGCCCAAATACATTATAAATTCTGTGCAGCCATAATTCTGCAGTTTACAACACAGCAACATGATGTGCTGTTTAGAAATGACCTCTCAACTTCTCAGAACATAATTCATGCTTCTGAGATGGTATTCAGGAGGCTGTGAAACACTAAACAACTGTCTCAGTACATTTTCATCAACGGTAAATACAGCAAGACCAAACTCAGCACACATGGCTTTTCGAAGCACACCATGAGCAACATAAAGATCAGGTATCAGAGGTGTCAAGATAGAGCTGGAGATGGGAAACTGGAGAGAAATACAGCTTCCTAATAGGTAATTTAGGTAATAGGTAATAGATAGATGACAGGACACTCACAATTTACTAGCAATAATTTAGGTCTTAAAAATTTGGTTTCCACAGGACCTAAAGTTAGCATTAATGTTTTCTTTTAGAATGAGAGGGGAAACTCTCCTTGTACTCATCAAAAAGCTTGCATTTATGCAGAGTAGGCTTACAGGCGGTCTTTTGTTTCAATATCATTTTCTCTGCACAATTATTACTGCTGATTCACATGCATGAATTAAAGAAGCCTGCTGTCCACTCTCATTTGCTGTAGATCTCCATAGCAAGCACTAAACAGCAGCACCCTGTTCTGGATTAACCTCAGTCCAAATAATTTCTCCTATACTTTCCATTCTAATTTAGTTTAGAGTCTTTTGCTCCTGGCTTTTACTCACCTAAACCCAATGGAAGGTGTTCTAAAAAGAAAAAAATTTCTTCAAAGTACATACAAAATAGCATTAAAATTGTATTGATAGTTGTTCACTACAGCAGTTGGTTCACTCCTTGCAGCCTGTGGATTAACAGTGGTTCTCACCTTAATGGCCCTCCTCTAGGTATGGCCGAACAATTGAAAAATGAAATGGAAATAAACCAATGTTAAGAACTTTTCAGAAGACTTCATTTTTCATGAGGATTGAAGGTACGAAAAAACAAAATGTAAAAGCAATGCTACTCACTATCCTGTAAGGCTGACCAGTGACAAGTAGGGGGACCCTTTAGCCTGGATTGGTGGCAACAGTCTCAGAACAAATTTAAACAAAAGTTTCATCATATATTTTCTTTTTAGTGCATTAAACTGTCATTCCCTTGGCAACAGATTCTGATTAGTTATATTGCACGTGTTTTTATGAATTGTTTACCAGAACCACCACAATGAACACAAGGAGTTTTCCAGCCAGATCATTTCAGGGTTTAGAGAGGAACACTTTTCTAGATTATGGCTAAAGCCAATTTAGGAAAAAACACCCAAGAAGTTCAAGTTCAGAATGCCACCCTATTTTTAACAAGCATAACATGTATTTGAAGAAAAAATGAAGTTAAGTGTGACATCATTATTCTCAGGAAAAAGGGTTAGTCTATTACTAACTCTAGCTTTCGTTCCATGCTTCACAAATCCTATTTGTGCATTGTAGATTAATACTTACCTGAAAATCTCTTATAGGAAATTCACTTTAAGGTTGCTTGTCTTACTGCATGTGGAGTTACAACAACCGGACAGTAAATCCAGAAGGTTTTACAGTTGACAGAACCTCCACCAAGGCTCCATCTACAGAAATACTTAGCTCCTTTGATTTCATTTTAAGTATCCTATAAAAATGTCTTTAAATAGTAATCTTAGCTTTCCTGAAATCTAAAATTGAAATGCAGTTTAATCATTTCTAAACAGAAAAAATAACCTCGAGAATGTTCATAAAAATACAAGGACTATGTTTACTTTTAAAACAAAAAGTTGATTGTCTTTAAACATCAAAATAATCATAAGCAACTTAAATAGCCTAGTCACACTAACTAGTTTCAAAATGCTGTCTAATTTAAAAGCAAGGATATTCAGAATTACAATCATCAAGCCTTATCTTTAATATTTTATTGATATCAAATATTTACATCCATATGGCTTGCCCATTGTTAAAGGGCCATCAGGATAACATCATCAGCAATATCCACAGACAATAAAGATGAAGAAACTTAACTTCTTTGCTTGACACAAGTACATATTACACACTTTTACAGAAACTATTCATGGTTTTACACAATACAAACATGCAGTTTTTACATAGTTGCAAATAACTTAATAGTTCTAAATATTAAAAATATCACAATTTTTATTTGTAAAGGAAAGCGATTGCTCTTTATTCACTTACCAAGACTGTATTATATCTGTCCTCCAAGTCAGTGATGAACGAAGGAAATGCTGGTTTTGCCAGCTAGTTCAGAACAAACAAAACCTTAGCCCTGGGCTCTTAGCAAGAAAATTGAAATTTTTTTTCAAATAGCAGATATTGTGAAGACCTACATTTGAGCTGGTCACCAAGGCTCCCTTTACAGTCAATGAACAGAAGCAGGCACTTCTAGAAGGCTACCTGTGTTGTATCTATGCAGGCATCAAGCATTGGCCTGGTAAATCACACTGCTAAAGCTCTAAATAAACCCCAGTTACTGGGGTGGGAGGAAATCACACAAGGTTTTAAATACCTGGCACTCAGCATTTTGTGTTTTTGGGGAAATCACTTAATACAATTTGAATATTGTACTCAAAAAATACCAAGAATAGTAAGATACTAGATCTACTACTGTTTGCAATGTATTGTCTAGTAGTAAAAGTCAGTCACAGAAGTGTGATTACTTTCTCATAACTTTAGCCATCGATTTTTATCCACTTAAAACAGTCACTGACATCTATAGTCTTTTCCAAAATACTTTTCTCACTGTGAGCTGAATGTTCCTTTAAGCTGCTCATCTCTCTCTACTGACTATAGAGGGAGCCTGGATGCCTAGATTTTATGCAACTCAAGTAATACTACATGAAAACTTCCCCATTACTAGTACTATTTAACAACCTTTTATACAAACATACATTACAAAATAGCAGTCAAAATAAATGGTAAATTATTAATACGCAAAGCAAAACACACCCCTCTTTCAATTAATGCCAGTTATGTCTGAAATATTAATTGGAAAAAATCCAAGCCAATCAGTTTCACAGATAAATCTTTCTCTCGATACTATTTTAGCAGGAAGTGGCTTAATTTGCTGATTTTTTTCTCGGGGAGAAAAAGGGGTGCCAGAAAAGACTCTACATTAGTACTGGAGCTTTGACTTGTCTGAGCTTTACACTCAAACATTAATTGGTTTGTTTCCAGTTTGTACTGTTTAACTAACTTTGAAGTAATTTTTAGTATTAGCGGCAGTGGTCACTCTGGAAATACTTCTGTATGATAGTCCATTTTCTTTGGTGCATGTGGTTTATATACATAAGCGCACACACATGCACATAGATACACATATATATGTGTGTGTGTGTGTGAATGTCAAAAAGGAATGCATGCTTATTTTCATTCTTACTATCCTCAGAGAGTGGATACACAACACATTTATAGTTGTTTATATCCAACTTTCCAATGAACTATTCTGGCATTAAGGAAAAGGGCAATTCAGAGATTCCATGTAGTTTGGATACATCATAATATTTGGAAGTTAACAGTCTACAACAGCATTTCATTTCAAGGAACATTAGTCTGATGGGGCAAATATAGTAATTATCTTTAAGCTCAATCTTCACCTGCAGGAATGATACAGAACTCCCAATTGCCAACACAGAAACGAAGCTCTGTGAAAAGTCACAAGCTTGCTGATGTAGCATGTTTTCAAGACAATGCATTATGCACTACAGGAAAGTTCAGGATCATGGGGCTAATAAGAAAAGTAGTAAAACATGAAAGTCATTAGTGAAAGTAAAATTTGGTAACTGGTTGGGACAAGATAATGTCTTTTTTGATAAGCCACAGTTCACAAAAATGAGAGGGAACTCTGGTGTAACCAAACTTCTGTCTCTTATTCCAGCCACTGCATCCTTAAGTGTTTAACTGGAAAACACCTCAATCTGTGTTGGTGCAGGTCAAAGGTGTTTAAAGAAGCTGTTTAGCCCTCAGCAAAAGAAAGATTTTTCAATACAAATTAGGAGGGGAAAAAAATCCCAAACCCTAGCCTCCGAATATTATTATACAGTGTCTTTCTAAATACATGCATTTCAAACTGTAAGAATTACTTTCACACTATGGAAGAAGTAAATTGGGGAATGATTCTTATCATATTCAGAACTTGTTGCCATGAAGGCTTGCAGGTGGCTTGTCTTGTGCCTCAGTACAATAAAAATAATTTGTTTTCAAATTCAATGGGCTATGTCTTAATTTTCATATTCAAAGCATTCTTATAAACTTCAGTGCTTGGAAATAGTAGCAGCAGTCTGATCTGGTGTAGTAAAAATGAAGTAGCAAAATCTTATTTACATCGGCAGTGACATAGTAAAATAAATCTAGTAACATTAGAAGAATCACCCTTATTTCACTTAACATTTCAAGTTATTCCAGATCTTCTTCCCTGCCAACTCAATATACAAACATGCTACTTAAGATTTAGTTGTTGCCTACCTTCCTCCTTTGAGACACGCTGAGGGCAGCAAAGTCATTAAACAAGGATGAATTTGGTGAAGTTAGGGGATCTGCAAAAAGAATGTAAAACAACATGTTATATACCTCTAATATTAAAGAGAAATTTCACATTTTTAACTTAGTTCTGTATGGAAAAAATCCTTTTGTCAAAACTAAGTTTATCAACCACACAGCTAAAAACCACGGCATTTATTAGATTCTGTGTAACTGCTCAATTGAAATGGAGCTCATTAGCAGAAGTTAGTAAGTTTAATTGCTGTTGACATTATGTAATGTCCATCTAACGTTTCAAAGCCTTCCTTCTTCAATTACCTGAAATTAGTAATCTTCTGTTAACACAGTCTTACAAATAATGACGTGGATCTTACTTGTCCTGTCACTATTCTCCACAAATTTAGATCAGAACTAAAGGCAGCAAAAGTCCACATTCTATTAGTAGCTTTTTATTGCTTTTTCTTTATTCCTAAGCATCCCTTACAGAGTTGAAGCACCAAAAACTGAGTAACAATCACAGATCCAAATTAAAACTCCAAAGTCCATGGGCAGAGACATCAAATTAGCAGATATCTGCTAGCTGTAAACACTGGTGTTTTGATGAAACACTTTCTTCAATTAATCAATACTCCTCAAAGGGGCAATTCTACAAGTGAAGCACAGCTTAGGGAGTTGGGGGGGAAGAAAAGGACCTGAGAAACAACAGAATTTAAACTGGTTTCCAAAAGTCAGTCTGGTTTCTCTCCTTCGCATGCATCACCATCACTATTTGGCCTGTCACAGACAAACTCTGACTGCATTTAAAACTGGAGACCTCCACTGCCTTGAATAGCTAGTTGTTCGGTGAGACAAAGGAAGTAGAATTAATCACAAAACCTACTGGAAATGAACCAGGGGAAGGAAAGAAACAAACCCAACAAATGTCAATGTTCAAGCAAGTTAATTTTATAGTATGCTCAAAAAATTATAACCCTTCTTACTAAGTAGACTAGCTGCAGGGTCAGACACGCAAATGGATTTCAAGAACATAATTTACACAGCAATTTTTAGAGCAGAAATACATTTTAAATGTATGTCCTTGCCATAAGGGAGTAGTATCCTCTTCTTTAAAGAGGTTAATTTGACAGCTATAGCTGAAATAATCTGCAATGGTTGTTATAATATGGAAAGCGATTCTGAAAAGTACCTTACAGAAGTTCAATACACTCTCCACAGTGATTTAACGAGTGTGTTGGCTGCACTATGGAGACACTTTGGTTGGTTGAAAACCATGTTCCCAATATCAGGGAAAAAAAAATACAAGATGTAAAGTACTGCTTATAGGACAAAACTTAGTATCTATTAAAATCATCAGTTATGTGATACATTTCACAAAACTCATAAAGCCTAAATTTAAGAATAAAAACCTGTACATTCGTTCCACACAATAACTTACCTGAAAAGCACAATTAAAAGGGATACTACTGTGGAGCAACGTAAATGTTTATTTAAGCTATCAGTGCTTTACTGTGGATATCCAAACTAGCATTTCACTTGAAGCAACAAGTCCAATAATGATTTTTACTTTTATTTTTCCCCCCCACTGGAGCAAAGAGAAGCCTGAAAATTTACGACTTCAGCTTTGGATTACAAGTAATGAACCAATACACTACTGCTAAAAAATAAAATTTTACTGCATCTCAAATCAAACCAGAGGAGGAAAAAAGCTCCTTTAAGTCTCAGTTTTACCAAAGTAAATTTCTTAAATTCTCAAACATACTTTTATACATATTACTTTAAAAGTACTTACCATGGCCTGCGTACTGCTTGGCACTGTCATTGAGAAGGCTAGGGGAGCTGCTGCTATTTGTCATTCTCTGCAAAAACGAAGGACAAAAGTGTACACCTAAAATAAGGCTGTAAAACACTTAGTGCTGTCATTAGGGATGACATTTAGAAAGTTTTAAGAACAGACTACGAAACCTGTGCTTATTCTCCTTGTAGTAAATACTCGAAGCAGACAGTGGTTTGTAGCTGACAAAAACATTTAGTAAAATAAAGCATTTTGCACTAGAGTAATGCAACCCAAAAATTCCTGCATACCAAAACAAAACACTATCTTCATTAATTTTTTCTAACTTGGGAGGGTCTACCAAACCTATGGCTCTCTTTCTGTATGTTGTCAAATATTAGATAAGCCAATTGCTTATCTCCTTTAAACATTCTTTCACACTGTACTTCTGAAACAACTCCTGCCTTTATTATACACTATCATCACAACCTGAAACTTTCCAATGAAAAATACTCAAATGGGTAGAGCATTTGATAGATTCTTTTAAAAAAACAAAAAGGACCTTTTGAGACCTTTCAGCAAAATCACACAATTTTTGTAAGCCAGCAGGATATCTAAAACCCTCTCAACATTCCTCTTAGGATCCACCTGCTTCTCCTACTTCTAGAGATATGGGCTAGCAATAAACTGGACTTTAACAGAGACATTTAAGAGACTCTTCTTACTCATGCTTATTATTATTTTCTTTGACCAGCCTCTCAACAAGAAAAGGTGCAAGAAGAAAAGAAATGCAAGGCAAGGCCAGGAAGCATTTCTCCGTCGCTGAGAGAGACGACCAGTAATTTGTTAAAATATTCCTTGGCATGCTTTTGGCCTACATCAACCAGGAGTCTCCTGGCCAAGTTCCAAGTGCTATTCAGCGGTGAAAAGTTTTGAGATCCCTTCAAATAGACAGTCTGCATGCAGCCTCTGCTTTACCGGGTGAGTGTACACCACCACAAACAGGCCATTTTGTGCCAGCTGGCCCTAAGCATCAGGGAAAGTTTCCAGGCGTATTTAATTTAGTAGTCTAGACACAGACTAAGACTCAAAACTGGTCACTGGAGTTGCTCTTTATGCTCACATTTTTCCATGGCCAATCTCAACGTTGTGGGCAGAGGGCAAGAAGCTGTTATACTTCAATGTCATTTCATCTATTTCTTGACCAGAAAGATCAATATTCTGGAGTAAATTTGATAAAAACAGAAGAGAACCAACAGAAGCTGGAATGTTATCCAGTATGGTAGAACTGTAAATCTACTGCAATTCAAGTTTCTCAACATTTGCAGTTTTCACACTACCACTGACTTCACCAGAAGTTGCAGCTTTTAATGCTTGCATCTAAAAGAACAAATAGACTGTATGAAGTAGAACAGCAAGAAAGCAGAACTTGCAGAAAGCAAGTTGTAAAAAAAAAAGAAAATAAAAAAGTAGCCTGCACTGTTAGAAAAGTAACTTGAAGAAAGTTTCGGTAAAATTTAGGTACTTCAGCAGGTATCTTCAAATGTTACCCTCTCAACCACATGCTCAATCCCTCAATGCTTTATTCCCCCATGCATTATTTCCACTATCTGTGCTCTGTTGCTACAGCAAACTTTCTACAATCATTTAGGTTTCTCTGATACAACTCTTCACTCAGTATGAGTACGTAGTAATATATGATGCAGAACTATAGCACATGCAGATGTCCTAGAACAGTATGTGTAATATTACATGTGTAATATTTACACATGTAAATACCATGTAAACCTTCAGCTTTTTCAAGACCTAAATGATGAAAGCTGACTGCTATATGCTCTTTCCTTATTTTGATGCCATGTGTCTAATGCTCCTAAATACACTGAACTGACACAATGTTACTCTCACTAAAAGGTTAGTGCGCACCAATTAATTCTTTAAAAAGAAGCAAAACCTCTAGTAAAACAAAGTTTACTTATTCCTAGAAAACAAGATAACACTTTGGGAAATGCATACTAAGTTAACAATCTTGCCCAAGGTCAGGGACGCTCATGCTACTGTCCACTGTCATCAAAATAAGAATACATTAAAAGAAATTATTTCTGGATTACAGTAGCTCAACTATTCATCCATCATATTCCCTTCCTGATTAAGCAATGGAGAGAAGTTAAATAGTCTTTCATAAATATTTGAAAACCATACCTATTATGTGATTTTATTTTTTTTTTTGGCATTCAATACACCCACACTGATCCTTCTAGGCAGAAATACTTTAGGAAGAAATTCCCCAAGGGGAACCTTTCATATATGCACAAAATTTATCTAGGATTGGATTTTATCCATTTGTATTGGATAAAAATAGTATTAATGTCTATTTACATCATTCACATTTTCATAGTAATTTTAATGCTAATTTAACAGTCAGAACAGGAATAAACATGATATTGAGATCTGGGTTGGTATCAAAGATGGTTAAGCACATGGCTTAAAATTGGAACCAAGCACTTTCATACCACCAATGTTCTACCTCTTCAAGTACAGGAGTTAAGCATTCATTCAACAGACTTACAACATGAATAGGTGACCGCAATGATGAAAATCAGTGCTGGTATGATTACTAAATACAAAACATATATATGCACAAGACAGATTGCAACCGAACACATTGTTCAGGATTCTGAAAGCACAGGGCAAACAAAGCCTATAAACATCAACTGTGCTTTTACTACGTCAAGTCTTGTTCAAGGTGCAAATGTATTTTACATGAACCAGGATTATGAAGAAGCAAAGCTTCTCTCGCTGATCTTAGGCAGCTCTTGCTATAACTGCTTGTCGGCTATACCTTAAATGAGGTTAAAAACCTCCCCTTCACCACTCACTTTCATGAATTTTTCATTTTGCTCACTTTTATTACACATCCACAACCTTGTTACCTTAGCATTATTCACAGAAGTCCTGCATGTAATCAGTAAAGGATTTTTTAACTGGTTTAATATTAAAATTTCTAGCGCACCCAAAAGCATTTAGTCTTAATGAAGGCCATTCCTGTATCTGATTTTTACCAAGTCAGGATGAAAATGTCTTAAAAGAAAAAAAAACATGAAAAGAAAATACATGTACTATTTGTTATTTGTGTTTTCCAGAAGGCAGTTTTGATTTTAAATTACGCTTCTCAATCTCCTCTAATGGTGTTCAACTATTTTTCATACAAATTCAATTTCAAGAAGAATGCAATCAGAAGAACTTCAAGCCCAAAAGATGAAAGCTTCAGAAAGGTAAGAGCAACCATTAACAAGAGAAGAAAACAAACTGTTCATTCCTATTAAGCCTGCGAGGCAAGGCAAGCACACACATTTGAGAGCTTCAGACTTTTTTTCAGTACATCATGACTTTCACCATATGGAAGTTAATATAGAAAGACAACTTTGTCATAAGCAAGGGCCACACCAGTGTCACTCAGTTCCATATAAACTCCTTTTCTTTGCTTGCTGATTGCTATGATTTATTGAGGTTCTTTAAGCACTAGTTAAAATTCAACTAGGCTGACTGGCATACATCCTGCCCCTCTCCCTTTAAAGGCATTAAAAAGTTGATTCTGTTCACATCTCAAAAGCAAGCTACGGCAGAACAAAACTGTCACATTCATCCCTGTCCAAGGATTTAACCTGAGGCTTCAGCTTCGAGTTCTTCCACTGTTGAACCTTCCACCAGTAACAAAAGACAGGCTCTTTAATTTCATGGGAAAACCGAGAAATAAAGTTTTTCAGAATACTGCGTTAATCCCTGAACATTCCAGCAATTAAGTTACAGGAGGGGAATATGCTTGTTCAGAAGTTTTTACTCTTTCTTCGAGCACTAGAATTAAAGTAACTCATCTCCTCTTAGGAGAAGTCTGTGTGAACTGGCACTGTGTCAAAAATGAAACTTTTGTCAAAGTGAATCATTACCTTACTTAGATGTAAGACAGCCTATTGCATACTAATATTTCCTTTTCAGAACCACTGCAAGATAAGGTCTTTTTTAAAAATGTATGATTTTCACACAGACTTTAAGACAACACTGACAACAGATCAACAGTATCACCATAAAAATAATTTCCATATTAGGTTGCTGTTTTAATAATAGTTTTGAGGATTAGATACTTCTCACAGAGGCACTGAGGTGGGAAGGGACCTCTGGCCAACTAGTCCAGCTCACCTGCCCAAACAATGCCAACTAGACCTGGTTGCCCAGGACTACATCCAGACAGTTTTTGAATATCTCCAAGGATAGAGACTCCATCACTTTCCTGGGTGACCTGTGACAGTGCTCAGTCACCAACCAGTGAAAAGGGCATATCCTGATGTTCAGAGAGAACCTCCCATGCTTCAGTTTGTGACTGTTGCCTCTGGTCCTGTTACTGGGCACCACTAAAGAGACCCTGACTCCATCCTCTTCGCACCCTCCCTTCAGGTACTTATGTACATGGATGAGGTTCCCCGACCCTTCTCTTCTCCAGGCTGAACAGCCCCACCTCTCTCAGCATTTCCTCACAGAAGAGATGCTCCAGTCCCCTCATTATCTTCAAGGCCCTTTGCTGATTCTCTCCAGTACATCCATATATGTCTCTCATGTACTGGGAACGAGCACTCCAGGTGTGACTTCACCAGTGCTGAGCAGAGGGGAAAGATCACCTCCCTTGACTTGTTAGCAGTGCTTTACCTAATGCAGCCCAGGACACCATTCACCTTCTTTTCAATACTTCCTGGGTGCAGTATGCTAGGAAAAGAAGTGTTACAAGAAATAGTCCCACCTTCTGAAGACATACACTACCTTGCCTCCACCCATCAATGTTCAGTAGTGAAACCCAAAATTGTGGCTACACTTAAGACAAGGCTGCTTTGCTTTCATCTCCCTCCGCTAAAGTATATAGTTACAAAATCCTTTACAAAATTCTCATCAAGATACAGTATGAATAAAGCTTTGCTGCACACAATTACATCTAATTTTACATAAGGTAAGTCTTGTAATATAAGCTAAGTGAGGGTTTTCACTTTGTTCTCTACCTCTTTATTTTCCCCAAAATACATTAAGAGATGGCATTTGTTCCCTTTGTCTCCATATTCCCTGACCTAACCCCAAGAAAATAAGCACTTTCCTCAGATTCGTTCCTATGCCAAGTCTGTTATCTCAAAATATTTTGTAGTCTGTCACAAGCTAAACTCTTCATCTTAATACTGCTCTGCTGCAACTATATTTCAGGATATTTCTTTGTAATTTTTCGAATAATGTTAATTGGACTATAAAATAAGTCATCCTGCAAGAGAATGAGATTATCACAACCAAACAAATCATTGTTTAGTTGTCAGATTCTGTGACATACAAAGGGTGATACCTTTTGCTTTCCTTTCTAAACAATCCAAAACTTGTCTTTGACAGTGTACTTGGCACTATCTACAGCATGTCCCACTCACAACTGTTTGAACTTAAGCAACTGGACTTCTTCAGAAAGCATTATGTAAACAACTGCATAATTTTATATGTAAAATAGCACACCCGTAGTTCGACTCAGTTCTCAACAGTTAAAAATTGAAGACATTTACAAGCTTCTGTGCTATAAGAAGAGTTTTATTACTCAACACTTGGCAGATGCAGCAATGGGAACAAAGGTCTTTGTGTTTATTCAGCTGCAAGGCTTTGAAGTGAGCATGGTCTCTACTTCTCAAGCTTTTGAAGAACACTTAGTATACCAACATTAACATGGTGAAAGCAAGCAAGACCAATTCTTCTCCACTGCTCAGCCTTGCCAACTTTAATACTGAAAACTGTTAGGTCCTTTTTTATTTTGATTAGAGTGATTAATTGAAAAGTTGTGATTCTTTGACTCTTACTTTATACACAACCTGCAGCCCAATGGAAGTCATGTGATTATAAATCTCATCCTGTCAAAATAAGGAAAACTGGATTTCTGTGAAGTAACATACATGAAGACAACTTCTACTATTTTATGCTCATACAACCAAATTGCTCAATTCTAATACGATATTAGATGTTTTAACATCAAGGTACCACTCTGCCTCATCCTGCTACAAATTCCCCCAGATATTCACATATCCTTTTACCATCCCAACATCATACTGCTAAAGCTCCTTCCCACACCACCTGTATCTTTGATTATGCCTCAAGTTAGTCAAGCCCTAATGTCAGAGGAACACAGACACCAGCCAGCCAAGTGGCACATGCAGAGTGACTGAGCAAAGGGCCAAGCATCAGAGGCATTCTGGCCAGCCAACTCCTGCCTCCTCGCTGCTGGGAAAGCCAAAAGCAATGAGCTGCTTCTTTAACCACACCTCTGACTGTCTCTTGGCTGCTGCTGCTACACCAAAAAGAAAAAGAACAGCTTTGGGGACAGCATGCAGCCTGTGGGCCATGTGTTGCACAGGCCTGCTCTGTTATTAGTTAGAGAAGGGGAAAACCAGAAAATACATGCTTTGATAAGCTGGAGGCCAATATTGCTGATGTAGTATATGAAAGCACACGCAGATTCAAGCAAGAACAGACACATGAAACAAAACTATTACAGGAAAATGCAAACCAATGAGGACAGGAGACTATTAATCAATAGGAAACTAGTTACTAACAACAGAAGAGGCCAACAGGGAGCAATGAAAGGTTTGCTAACAGCAAAGGCCTTTGAGGTAGGAGGAGTGGAAGGATGAGGCAAAGAGATATTTTTCAGAGAGGAAAACAAATGAGAATTAGAGCCGTGGCCACTTCAAAAATCCCGCCTCTTCCAAACTGCAGCAAGGATTTTTACTCTTTTTTCCCCACTGCAAACTGAGCACTGCCATTAACTGCATCTTTACCACTAATCCAACGCTAATGAGATGTTCTAGAGCTCATAAAATATTATTCAGCAAATACAAATGAAATCTCAGAGTCAGAAATATCCGTTCTGCAGAAGTGTTGACCACTGGTCACCTACATTACTTATGCTGAAAGATGCACATCCTCTCCCTAATTCATCATGACACAATCCACTTTTACTTTCCTTCCTTTTGCCACTTACTTAACACCATAGCACTGATTACGTACTACACACAAAAACATGATGATTGCAAAATTTATATATAGTTTTGCTTGAGGCAATTTGGCTCCATCATCTATGAGTTATGATAACCCCAATATACACAATCACATACTCTTTTCAACAAAATGCACATGACAAATACATTCTGGAGATTAATTAGGTATAGTCAAGAAGACTCATCTATTGAATCCCTGATGATTATGCTGGAAGGTATCTAGTGAATAAAGCATGGACTGCAGAAAGATTATCTCATGGTAAAAGAAAAGGAGCATTACACTGAAGAGACTGACCCTATTACTATCTTTACTAGATTGAAGCCAGTTAAGCAATTTGAACCAAGCTTTCTACAGGTGGTCATTAACTCTGTGTCTCACCTTCCAGCCATATGGGTTAGTTTTAAAAACTCTGGGGACTCTTGTTTGCCAGCACTGGAGCTGCAGTGGGGGGTGGTCGTGGGTTGTTTAATTGCCATCCTTTTAATTCGCATGGCTCTATAAAATGCAGACTACTTTCTTCTTTCACAAGGGAAGTATTCCACAGAGCCAAATACAATAATGGTTACCTGTACAGGAAAGCCCACTGCCGCAACAGTCTTCAAAAGAAAGATGTGAACAGCATACAGGAACCATCAGATTAACACTTAATCAACTACCAAATGGAAGTTCATTATGCATGCACCATGCATCTTGTGTCCTGAATAAGTCCCACTTAAAATTTTACCACTGAAAAAATTATACGATGTTATGAGGAACACAACTTAATATATAACCTTAAGGCTGCATGAGCAACCTAAATTTAACACTTCTTAACATCCAACTGTATCTTACTAGTGTTTTTCTAGCGGTGTGTTTACTTGTATGTTTGTGCAATTCCCATTTTTGCAAAACAAGCTGAAAAAGTTTCATTGTATTGCATCACTGATGCATCTATTTGTGAACTACACAGATCCACCAGAGATGACTAAGTAATTCACAGATGGAACTGGTGCTTTCATTCGCAAAAGCCAAACTGAGAGGCTAATGAGACATTTTACAGAAGACTTCTGATGTTTCACCAATGGTACAACACTAAATTTCCATTATCTTTAGTTTGATTCAAGGACCTGGAGAGAAATAGGCACATGGATTTGTTCTCTCCACCCTACTTTGCCCCAGCTTTATGCCAATTTGTTTCTTGATTCCAATTTCTGTGCATTTCACTTGTGCAATTCCAGTCTCCATTCTCTGAGTGTCCCACTAACGTCATGTCCCAGCTCCAGTCCCTCTGCTCAGTCTTTTCTAGTTCCTTATTCACTTATCTTCAGCTCAGTTTCTCTAAGCCCACAGCACGTCTCTTTTCTCCTATACACCTTTCTGCTCCAATTAACACAGATGCAGCTCCCTCTTTCAGTAAACACAGATCCATTTCCCTGCTGCTTCAGTCTGAAGTGGAAGAAAAGGAAATGAAGCAGACCAGCATTCCTGCTTGGAGTTCAGGCAAGGCCTAGATTAAACCAGAGCTGTAAATACAGGAATGTACTCAAGCTGGAACATGCCAATGTAGACTATATCTTTGGGAAATTATCTAACATCTAGGAAGTCTCTGGTGGGTCTATATAAACCAGTTTTGCAAAGGTTTAATCAAGTGACAAAATCTGGGCAAATTTTCATAGACAGAGCAAAAGGTATATTCTTGACACAACTAGCAACCTATTGGATTTAAATTCTCTGTTCCAAACCATAAAGCATTAATATTATTTAAAGTAAAAGTCACTAAGATTTTTCCCTTGCCTTGCTCTCCAAAGGGCTGACTGACATAGGAAACCTTATTCCAGGTGGCTAAACTTTGTCAGTATGGACTTAATTTAGAAGCTGACACACAATCAAAACAGACAGTGTCATGAGCTTTACCTACGCAAATAAAAACTTAAACTACATGATTCAAAGGAAAAAAAAAATCAATATAAGAATGCTTTTTAAACTATAGCTTAATGCCTGTAAGCATTTCTCAACACTAATGAAATCCTTCTTCAGAAGTAATTTTCCTTAATCTCCAATGGGTAAGAGGCACATCAATTTCTTCTCTTTTGCCAAAGAGAAGCACAACACCTTGACCATAATCTCATAGGCATTAGTAAAGTATTTAAAAATCCTATGAGTATTCCTGTTAGATGCATGCCTTATTGCCTCTCTAGAAGAAACAGTTCTAATTAAAAATTTGTGCTTAGAAAGACACCAGTGCTGCTGTAGAACATAGTTCAAGGATACAAAACATAATGACTTTGCACTAAAAGGATAAAATGTGATCTCAGTGATACCAAAACTTGCAACTGTACATACTATAAAGCAATAATCTTCCAAGTACTATTCCAGCTTCAGTAGTACACTTTAGGATCAGAGGTTAAAATTTCTCTTTTTAAACCATGCATCACTGAGTAAACATTTCCATAGTTTTGCAATTTTGTTGAATGAAAAAATCCAGCCTTCTTGAAAACATGCAGTAAAAAAAAAAAAATAAATAAAAAGGGAACACACCTAATTAATTCCCACCTTTTGCTGAGTTATTTTTCAATCCATAATACAGCCACAATTGAGATCAAAGTAAGCTCACAAGGAGAGTTTCCTTGATATAAAAGAAGAGAGTTGTTGTCAGGACTCAGTGCGAACTGTTGGACTTGTGTTCTCTTTCATTTACCAGAAACTGGTTTGTTAAACCTCCGAGTACAGGGAGAGACCACTTTCTTTTCAGCTTTTAAAAAGCATAACAGTTTGAGGGAGCTATTATAGTACTTCATGTGTTAATTAAAAAGATACTAATTTAGGTTTAAAATATGACAGCCCTTTACTGTAAATTTTGCATACTACTACCTCCACAATAAATTTCACTTCACAGGAGTTCCTATGCCAACATCTACAGTACACTATAAATACAAGAAAACATTTCAGAAGATTTAAATGTGAATTCAACATCACCGAATGCCAACAGAGACTGAGTTTACGAATTCTGAACTTTTGGCTTTGTAATTCACAGGTTTGACAGCTCACATTTTGCTTCAGTGACTTCTGATCTTTGAAATGTTTCAAAATCTCATTTTTATATATTTAGTAAAAAGCTATCAAAATTAGCTGTAAGCCTAAAAAGAAATCTAGGAACATAGATAATATATTTGACAAAGCCCAATGCAACAGCTCAGATAAGTACCAACAAAACCAGACTAATTCTAAAGTAATGGTATTGTTTCATTTCTATTTGCAAGAATTAAGTGAGTATATACTATGTTTATCCTAGAAGACAACGCATGTCAGAAGGCTCCCTTTTTCCTGCCTGTGGAGCAGTTTATCCTTCTTGGTGGAAGGCCAGTCAAAACTAATGAAATATTATACAATTCATTGCTATTACCTGCATCATGGGATACTTTGTTTCAGTGGGATTTCCAAATCCGTTAACGCCAATGAAGCTGGTGCTAAAGTAGGAATCTGTAAGGCTAGCATCAGCTAAGCCACCGCCATCTATTCCAGGAACTAAAAGAAAAAAAGAAAAATGTTTCATAAAAAAATTTAGTTCTCCATGCGTTTATTTGCTAGTACATCTCTTAATTACTTTTTCTTTTGGCAAGGGGGTACAATAGGAAAAGGTTAGTAACGCTGTTTCAAACCCATTTTCTCAGCAAAACAACTAAAAACATTAGTGCACAGAAGGAAAAGAAAACCTTATGAAAGAGGTTGCTAACTGACAGCATATGCAGCATGAAGTTACAGCACAAATGCAGAAAGAGGCTGAAAAGTGAAAAGCGTTGACAGAAACAATGAGGAGTTTGAACTTTGGAAACAAGAATAACAAGGCAAGTAATGATATTAGAACGAAAATAAATCGACTAAAAAAACCTAGAAGGCAAGCTTATTTTAAGAAAACCTATATTATTGCATACTCATCTTGGAAATATATCTGTCAAGTAGAGTTTTTAACTGTATGTACTGGTTCTCTTAAAGGGTAACAGGCAGAAAACATCCATTTAAAACTATCTCAAGTCCTTCTGCATAAAGCAAAAAAATTTAAAAAGTTTCCTTAAGAGCATAAGACTACTTTTATTATCTCATACTTCACAAAGTGGCAAGAATTTTATTAAATGTGGCCAAAAAACTCTTTTGGACTGAAAGCAAAGTGAGTGCTGTAAGAAGAAATTAATCCCTTGTCTAGAAAAAAGCATTCTGACATACAAGCACAGTACTTCAACCACAAATAAATTAATTCAATACTACGAGACTACAGAGAACAAGAAGAAGCAGTCATAATTAGCCACTCGAACAGGTACTACTTTGATAACAAAACAAAACAAAAAAAAAAGAGTTTACAATGGTATACAAGCTGCAGTTCAAATTAAGCTTCCACAAAAACACCCACAGCAAATTATAAAGACACTAATCAGTATGGCCAGGCCACTGCAAGCCAACAGGCATGAGTAATTGGTAGCTCCAAGGTAGGAAGGCACACATCCAACTCAGAAGAACATCCTGTACCAAACTATCCAACTTGACCTCCTGAGAGGACTCGCAGCCAGCCAGTGACACCGGGAAACAACTTCCTGATCCTAATCCTCAAAGGAAATAAAATCCAACTCTGTGACAGAGCTGAAGGAATGCAGACTATAACCCCTCAAATTTCATCAGAACGGGAATTTTCCCTCCAAAAGAGACTGCATAACCTGGTGAGCTATTTCCATGCTGTAGACACAGGAAACAGCAAAAAAGTACAGCCAAATGAAATCATGGGAAGGACTGGAGGAGGAGAATGACTAGCAACACCCGTACTACAGACAAATGGAAACACTGCCCAGCTGCACTCCCTGAGACTGGTGCTGCATGAGCCAGCCAACCAGGGTAACACCAACGCCACAAATAAACCAAATACTCCAGTTGCAATACAGACCAGCTTTGCAAGAGAAAAAGATTCTTAAAGTAATGCTGCCAAATCTAGAAGATTATTTGTACGCTCTGCAGGTTTGAGGTAGACACCTAAGGAACTTTAAAGATGCTAATTACTAAAGAATTGCAACACGATTATTGGGGTTAAGTTTTAAAAGTTAGCTAAGAGAATAGGAAAATAAAACTTCCCCCCACTATCCACACCCTAGATCCTCCTTCATAATTTCAAAGGAGTAACCACATGGAAACCTCAGAAGTCATCTTGCTACATTCCTGAAAAAAACAAAGCTTTTTTGCTTTGCCTTTTAAACATCTGTCCTTCTTTTGCCTTCATTTGGGAAATCTACATTCAAAAGCCTAAGAAAATTATTTTATGGTTGAATTATTCTATCAGAGAAAATATTACTGTCTGCAGCAACGCCAATTACTGCCTCATCCTATCTGCTACACTCAGTCCCCAACTCACAATGTGAAGGTGAGTATTTTAACACAACCATTTTCTGGCACCATGAAAAACACTAGCACTTGTTCATACAGGAAAACCAAACGATAGCAAACCCATGTTTAATTATGAATAGTAGTTTCACTCTAGTTTGTCCATAAATTATTCAAGGTTTACACTGTGTTTTTTATTTATTTTAAAAATGCATTTCCAATATAGCTTTCTCTGCCTGCATTTCAGCCATCATAAAAAACTGCTGCCGTTTTATGCTATGTCCTGACTGTGAAAGACCAAGGAAAACCATTTAATTTCCAGGAACTACTGCCATTTCAAGGTATGCTATATAATTTCAGCAGTATATCCACTATTTCATCTTATACTTCTGTCAGAAACTCCAAATTCTACCAGATTCTACTCAATTCTTAACAAACTAGCAAGCAACGCCATCAGCCTTCAAATTCTTCAGCCTCCATTAAAGAATTAAGAATTCTTTCCACTTCTCCCACTGCTCCTCACTACGCTAGAGTTGACATAAGGATCCACATACCTTCATTTCTCTGTTGGACCGACACAGTTAATGCACAAAATTCTTAAAACTGGAAAGAGGCAAGTGAAGACTTTCAGGCTTCACCACACTCAGCAGCAAGGCACGCAAAAAGACCCCTCTGCGTGAAGAAACCCCAGAGCTGACCACCAGTAACTCAAGACAGCTGGTACAGCTGCAGCTAGCCGAAGCACTGGGGCCGCTGCAGGTAGCCTTGTCAGGGCACAAAAACAGCACAAGGTTCTCTGCTCCTACTCTGGCTGAAGCACCCCCAGTGTCAGGTACCTCAAGCCGAAAGCAGGACCAGGCTTTGGGTAGCAACCCCAGAGCTGAGCAAGGCTGAAGACGCTGCTGGAAACCACAAAGTTGATCTTTTGACACTGCTCCAACGCTGCTGCCTTTTCACTGCTTGCTGGGTTAGCCAGTCCAAACCAATTAAAGGTGCTCAAAGCTACAATTTAGGCTTTCTATTGGCACACTGGTATCTAACTGGGTGCTCCAGATAGCAAAAGCTAGGCCAGAACATTTTCTTTTATCTATCTGTATGAAGGCAATCTCCCTACTGAAGTGCAATGGTTTGGCCATGCCAATCAGCCTCCTTGTGGTTTTACCACAAATTGCTGTACTCCAGTGCTCATCCACCATTGTACCACTGAATTCTACTGGTGTTCCACTTGCTGCACTAATATTTCAGGGTGACTTTCCACTATGAGGCTTCTATTGTCCTCTTCTAAATGGTCTATAAACACACCTCTAGCTAAGGGATCAAGACCACAAGAAAACATACTCTGCAGGAACAAGCAAAAGCAAACCACCAGAAGTAAGCTCCCTGGAGCAGAGGGCAGTTTTCTTGGCAGTAGCTGATATTTAGAACAGAATGCTCTAGAAGTGCTAAGTACAACTATTGCTTTCAAGAGAAAACTCAACACCAGGTTCTTTAAACTAACTTCGCTATAGTAACAAACAAGAAAATGAAGACTAACCAAAAAGACACAGCTTACACAGGTAGAAGGAAAAAAGTAATTCCTGCATTTCCTCTAGAATGAAACAAAAGTGTTCACTTTACACACCATTCGTGTTCAGCTGTTACAGTGATGAAAGCTCAGCAAATACCTAAACAGCCAAGGCAGTTTTACTGTATTTGGCACCTGGCCCTCTCCATGAGAAGTAGAAGGCTTTTATCCTCCTTCTGCCAAACATTTGGCAAATCATAAATTCTCACTTGCTTCTGGAAGACCACAGTAGTTCAGAGCATGAAAAAAAGTGATTTATCATACACAATCCATAGGAGAAGGTCTTCAGAAGCGGGCACACTTCACAGATGAGCAGTGTGGTATTAAAAACAAAACAAAACAAAGTCTAAACTGGAAAAAGGAGATCTTAGTCCTTAAATAGTTTTTATTCTCATGTGTATACTCATTTATATCAGACTCTGCATTCAATTTGTCCATCCAAATCTTTCCTTTATAACAATTCCAAGCGTACACTTTCAAACACTCTGCACACAGTACTATTAGAATGACAAACAGAAAACTTCCTGAGGCTTATGCTTTTTCTCTTTTAAAGAATTGATTGTAACTATACATAAGCAAGTTTATACAATTTTAGGAAAGTCTTGAATCAGCTATTTTTGTCAAAGGACAACAGTATTATCCATGCATTGAAGTTGTATACATTTTCAACAGGCTCTTCCTTGGAGAGAAGTAACAACTTCCTTATAAAAGTAGAAAGGTTGACTAGGCAGGTCTGAGAAGAAACGATG
>VXAK01021018.1:56195-70810 GCA_013399435.1 Arenaria interpres
GGCGGCGGCTCAGAGCCCGGTCCCGGGGCCGCTGGGCTCCCTTCTGTGCTGTCAGGCTGGGTCTCTTGCCTCTTCCCCCTCCCGGGGCGGGGAGCTCAGGCCACCGGCGCTCCCAGCAGCCTCTCAACCGATTTCCCCCCCGCAAAAAGGTCAGGTACCTCCTTGCCCCTGGAAAACCCAGGGCAGCCCCTCCACTGTTCCCAGCCTGCTGGGTGATCGCACACCCTGAGGGATTCTCCCTCCCCAGGAGTCGAATCGGCGGGCTCGCCGTTTTTAAGAGGATGTTTGAAGTGTTTTCCCTTGAGCGTGGAGAATTTTATGTGAACTTTCAGTGACTCACTTGCTGAGCTATTCAGCGTCTTACTTTATTTTTCCTCAACCAAATTGTTGGCATAGCTTGTGGTGCACTCACTGAAATGATGTATGTAGTGGGAAAACCGTCATATGTTAAAAGCAGGTTTGACATTATTTTGGTAAGAAAAACATTTACTGTAGAATGAAGATTGCTTTTTGTCTATCATAGTCTTCTCTTACTAAAAACGAAAAGAAAATCGGGGCTTGCCTCCAAGATGCTCTGACAGTTTGTGCAACAAGAAATATAAAAAAAATAATGAGTGAGCTTTTAAATGTCACTTTGGAACAAATCAAAGTCTTTCTTCCTCGGATAAAGTCTTTAAAGACTTCAAGAAGTAAGCTTGCCTTGAGCTGAAATCTCAAGGTCAAGACTTTTGCAGGCAGAAGCGTGGCTTCTCCAAGGTTATGCGCCAGCTGAGGAAGAAAAGGTGGTTGCTCTGCAAAAAAAAAGGTTGGACAGAAAACTAAAGGAGAGCAAGAATATGAGAATCAGGGCTCAAGTCCTAGCCTGGTATCCCAAGAAAGCAAGATGAAGGGTATTATCCCTGGCATTCCCAAACAATTTTCAGCCTTTTGCTTCCTTTCAACTGCCTGGTGAAGAGCTCAGTTCCTGTGTTCCTGCAAGTTTAGAAAAGTAGGCAAAAGGGTGGAAATACGCTGTTGTTTTTCTCCGGGTTGGAGCTCAGGCACAAACCGCAGGAGAATTCGCAGGGAAGCCCTCATAAATGCCTCGACCATCAAAAACGTTTCGGTCTCAACCTATGCCTTCTTAGATAACCACAATCTGTTTAGTTCATGCATCAGAGATAGTCCCAGCTGCTTTAGCTGAGGTGCCCACAGCAACTTAGCTGTGCGTCACTCAGCTCCCTGGCATTAGGGTTATGGGAGCACATTGTTTTCTGTCCCTTTACCCTTCTCATCCGTGCCCTGGGAAGATGCCAGCACAGGGCAGAGGTCTTGGGCAGATGGGGCCTTTGGGGTGCGTGGGCTCATAGAGGGGAAAAGGAGGTGGAAGATGTTGTGTTGAGGCAATACCGGGCGTGAGGGCAGAGGGGACCCCAACATCACCTGCTGAAGCCCTGTTACCAGCAGTCTGTTTGCCACCTCTCGTTCCAGGGTTTATGTCCCCTGGAAAAAGCGTTCCCTTCCCTCCAGAAAAGTCAGACTGAATAGCCAGGTTATATGTATGTGTGAGGAAGTTGGAAGGGACTGCAGAAAGATGTTAATAAAGGGAGAAGAAAAATCTCAGCTTTCACCCAGAGCTTTCCCAAGCCCTGTGGATCTTTTATCCGGAGCTTTAGTACTGTGGATTTAATGGTATCAAGTTATCTTACAAGAGATTTCATGATACGTGTAGGGAAATACCTTTTCTGGGTAAACTGGTTGAACATGAAATGAATTCTTCCAAGCAAAGACTTCAATTGTGTAGCCACTCCCATCGCTGAAGTGTATTCTAACCAGTGTTTTCAACTTTGTGACTCTGCTTTTCCCACAGCTCTTTTGCTGATCCATGCATATGTCTAATAGTACATGTACGCAGCGGGGTTGGGAGCAAGGACACAAATGGGCTTGTATATACACGACCCACATTTTTTCTGCCTGCATGCTGCAGCTCGGGTTGAAAGCATTCCCGCTGGATGCGGGAAGAGCTGAGATAGCGGACTGGGCAGTGGCACGTGATCCTGCCAGCCAGAGTGCCCAGATTGCGATGAGAACATAGCAATAGTGGAATGGTGCCAAGGGTGCTTGGGTTCTCCCTCACAGGGTAAGCCCTGTACCTGAGCCACTGAGTATCAAACCAGCTTGGAAGCATCCCTCATCTTTTCTACATTCGCTTGTCCAGCAGAGCAGAGCCAATAATGGGGAAGAGGCTCAAGATGGCATGAGCTTGTTTTTGTGGCCCTGGCAAGCTCTCGCTTCTCCTGTCTCTTCAGTTCTGCTAACTGTACATGATGGCTTGGCCTGAAGGTTTGACTTGCAGCTACTGAGTGTCCATCTGGGAGCCTGACGCTTTCTTATTAATCATAACCATGCGTTCCTCTCCAGAATTTTATTTCCATTGCCTGTTACTGCTGGTCAGGCAGAGCACTGAGGAGTCCTGCTGGCCACTCGCTTTCTGCTTGAACTTGCTCTGCTGCTTCGTGCGGTGCACAGAGATTTAGTGGGCATTCCTGCAGAGTAGTGACTGATGATGTTACCTTTTTCTTTTTTTCCCCCCCACAACTAGATCCCCCGATAATTGAACCTATATGGAGCGTGCTGCTGCTCCTCTCCTGGACGCGTACCCAGATTTACTTTGCATGAGATCCAGGGAGCAAGACGAAGGAGAAACACTTAGATGCCCCTGGGTCTTGTCCCACTTTGTAGTCAAGTCATAACCATGGTGTGCTTTTCAACCCAGAAATGGGGAAATACTCCTGTATGCATGCATGCAGCCATAGCCAAGTGACAGAGTTTTTATGAACTCTTACAGAAAGGCAGAACTAAACATTATGAGATGGAAAATAGGGGGGGGGGAGGGGAGAAAAAATGAAATCCTTGTGAGAAGGAAAGCCCTGCCAAGAGCTCTTTCCTCTAGCCAAATCAGGTCGCAAGTGCCAAATAGCTCTCCCCTAACATTTGAACCAGTGTTGAGAAAGCCATGTGTGCTATTGAGAGTGACAGTTTCTCTTTGTGTTGACCTAAAATTAACATGTTTAGTAAATCAAGTGGAAGCAGATCCTGAAGTGCAGGCTGGCATCAGATAATGCGAATGAATAGCAATACTTTTTGAAGGATAGAGTTATTGTAGCTGTGCTTTTTAAGGCATAGGCAAGACAAGTTTTGTAGGTAGGAATCTTGTTAAACTAACCAAGTAGTTGGAAGAAGTAATGCCTGAACTCTCCTTTTTTTCAACAGTACCAGTTGGTCTATTAAGAGATAATATCTCTACTTAAAAAAATGGCCTTGCTTAATATTATTGAAACAGATCAAAGGAAATACTTCTAAAATTTTTTTTCACATAATCTGAATTTAAACTTAAAGTCTATCATTATAGTATATCATTAAAAAAAAAAATAGCAAGATTCAGAGAAATATAAGCATGATCAGAGTCCACAGTCACATTAGACAATAATTTAGCTTTTGTTCATTTATTTGTTGAAGGAAGAGTAATAAACCCTGATAATTCAGGATGTACACCCATTGCTTTCTGAAGTCTAAGGGAAATTGCCAGTCTTGAGGAGATTATCCCACAAAATTAGTGTTTTTTTTAATCTTCCTTTGAAGTGTTTGAGAATTACTAATATGAGAGTCAGGATATTGGATTGAATGGACCAAGCTGCTGTGGCAATACCCATGGGTCCCTAGCTAGGCAGTTGTCTTTAGTAACAGTAGCTGGAATAAAACAAATGTTGCTCCTAACTGGACTCCCATTCACATTCAAAAAGAAATTCATTCCGACTTGGTGAAGTTTTGAATACAAATCAAATAGCAAGTCGGGAGTTGACCCTGAAGTGCTCCAGCTAACACCTACGTTAATAATGTATGCTAACACTTACATAAATAATTTATGGCAGGGAGGTATAGCTCTAGGCTAGAGTTCATATTCGTACAAGCACTAAAATGTAAGTCTAGTCTCAATGTCCTGGTAATCCAGTCATATGCTTTAGCTAGAGAGTTTCTTACTGTGTGGCAGCTGCAGCTGACTTTATGTAACTGTTGGAGTGAAAGCCAACCATGATGTGACATAACTTGGATAAAATACTTGGTAACAGAGGCCACTCTCCCATAGGGGCAAAAAACCTTTGCTGGCTCAGAAGAATCTTTACTGTCATATACATGTGTATGACACATTTGTTGAACATCCTCCAAGGTCCAGGCTTTTTAAGAATAAATTAAGATGCCACATTTTATATATTTATGTTGGCTACATCCAGTAGATATGAACTGTCCTGGCTGATGGCATCTTTCACAGAAGCTTTTAAGATGAAAACATCACATGTACATTAAGACTTCTGATACCAGATCAGCTGAATCACCAGCAACAGATTCTCATACTTATGATTAGGAAAGTTCATGTTTGTTTCTCCTTGTCTGAAGCACAGAAAAGGCAAACTATCTTCAATGAAATCCCAGCAGCTTCCAGTGAATGCATCACAGAAGAGAAAACAAAGGACTGAGCTCACTTGCAAATTTTAAATCAAAGGACGAGCATCCATGTTTCAGTATATATATATATAAGTGTTCGGACGTGTCATCGCCTTGCCACCTGACTGCCCATGAAGAGTAGGTGACTGGAGCAGATTGCTGGTGGTTTCAGAACAGAGGCACAAACACTCTACCCCCTGGTTTCTCAGGGAAAAATCTGTATGTAGATGTGGTGTTGAAAAGGATACAAGAAAGTACAAGACAGACATGGACTTAATGGAGTGAGTCCAGTGAAGAGCCATGAGGTTGATTAAGAGATTAGGGTATCTGCCAATGTGAGGAGGGAGTGAAAGGGCTGGAACTGTTCAGCATGGAGAAGAGAAGGTGCAGGGGGATGTTATCAATGTGTATAAATGACTGATGGGGGAGAGGAAAGAAGGTAGAGCCTGTACAGTGCCCAGCAACAGGCCCTGAGGCAATGGGTACAAACTGAAACACACGAGGTTCCCTCTGACCATCAGGAAACACTTTTTCACTGTGAGGATGGTTGAGCACTGAATAGATTGCCTGGAGAAGTCGTGGAGTCTCCATCCTTGGAGATATTTAAAACTCGACTGGATGTGGTCTGGAACAACTTATGCTAGCTTATTGCGCTGGTCCAGGGCTGGACCAGGCAGTCTCCAGAGGTGTCTTCCAAACTCATCCATGCTGGGACTGTGTAACAGTGAGGCTTGTGGAAAAAAAGGCAACCTGCCAGCCAGGAAAGCTTGTTGCCAGCATGGCACTTCCTTGTTTGCGATGATTTCTCTACAGCCTGTGGAATCCTATACTTCCTTTCCTGTTTTTTGCATCCTTGCAAATATGTCCCTCCCTAGTTTTCCTATCATTTCAGCTCCTTCCTTTGCACTGCATCACATAGAAACTTGTCTTCAGCACCGGAGTGCAGTGCTATTGCCTCAGTCTGCATTTCTAAGGCACTCTTGTGAGAGGTCATGCGCTCATCTTCGCTAAAAATGCTGGTCTCAATGCCATTTCCCCTCATTGGGACATTTTCTATGGCTTCTTTTATGTATGATATGCCTGTCTAGTTCTGGTCCATCTATATTTTTATTTAATCTTCCCTAATGCAAAAGGAGCTGTTTGCCAGGTATCAATGAAAAATAAAAAAAATCTAGATATCATCTCTGGTAGATTTATGAGAACGCTTTACTGACATTGAATTTATTTGCTCAGGGATTCTTTTTGTCCAGGTTCTGTACAATTGCGGAATGGATGCCTAGTCCCTAGCAAGTGAAAATAGAACAGCTGAATGAATAATAAAAATCCCCTGGCATATCCTGGGGGAATCCTGGGGAAGATGCTCCAGCTTATCCCTTAGAACTGGATCCACTTTCTGCCTCTGCTGCAATGCACAGAGGTAAAAGCTAGGGAGATCTGCCTGCCCCTCTGTGGTGTCCTGTCCTGGTACAAACCAGGCACCCTCCCTGGGGCCACTTACTTCAGCCATGGGCCGGCTAGTCCACACTCTACATACCAGTGACCAGGAGGCAAGGAGGTGGCAGGTCATGGAGTGCCACGCTCCGAGGGAGGTGACGAGTGGGGACAGACTGAGGGCAGACGGACCATGTCCCTAGAGGTTCACATCTGAGGGTGTGCCTGGAGGCCTTTATTTTTATCCCCTAGACAAGTCATCTGCGAAACGATTTCAGAGCAGCTGTTGCTCGATTTGAACCTTCCTGCAGACCGTGCTAGTTCCCTGTTCACCCTTGAGTAAACACAGCCCCACACCGCAAACCCACTCCCCTGCCTGGTGGTGACAGCAGCAGGTCCTCCGTCACCAGCAGACCGAGCACTCACCCAGCGCGGGAAACCTCCCTCAGCCCGCGACGACAGATGCAGCAGGGTATTCCCATGGCGTCCCGCAAACTTCATTTGGATATTTTTTTTTGAGCCTGCCTCTTCAGCTTGGCAGCGCCGCCTGCCCTTCCCCTCGTCGATACCCAGAGAAATTGTGCAGACTGCCCGTGCGTGAAAGCAGAAACTATAACTGCTTCGAAAATAAGAATTGAGGTGAGACAGCAAAAAGTCAGCTGCACCGAATTTACCCGAGAAAATATGTTTTTGTAGAAGTGTGAGTGAAGGGCTAAAGAACCAGGGGAGGACTAAGCAGCTGGAGCAGAGGCAGCTGCTCGGCTTGGCGGAGACATCCTCTGACAGAAGGAAGATCCCCAGAGAGGCCCCTCTTCTCCCTGTCCCACAGCCGTTTCCTTCAGGCTCAGGTCTTGGGCCCTCGCTTTTGAAGAAGTGGTTTCGCTGTGGGCAGTGACGTGCTCCCTTCAGGCACCACCTGCGCTGCTCCGTTTCACTCGCCGGGGCTCTGCAGGGCATCGCCAGCCATGGCAGCGAGCGGGCCCCATGGCCGCCCTGCTGGAAACCCATCTTGGCTGGCAGGTAAGGTCTCCTCGTGCCACTCCTTGGACCCTTTTCTCGCCATCTCCCAGTCTCTCACTGCATCCCTTCATGTCTTTGCTTTCTTTCTCCTTTGGCTTCTTATCCACTCATTTTCTCCCATATCTCTTATTTTCTGTCCCACCTTTCTTCTCTCTTCTGGGGATGCTCTTCTCCCTCCCATCACCCTGCTCTCTCCCAGCCCAGCCTGGCCTTTGCTCTCACTGCACCTGATGTATTTCATACTCAAGGCAAAAAGTATTTAAATGATTTTTTGTTTTCTTTTTCCTGATGTAAATGTGTTTCCTGGTGTTAATGCTAGCTTGACCTCCTAACTTTAAACAATCTCTCTGCAATTTCCCAGATAAATAATCTGTGAATCAGATAGCTTGGTGGAGTGAAACATGACGATGCATCTGTATCTTACTAGGTTTTGTTTTTGTTCTTCAATGATCTAAATAGAAGAGGCATGATATTAATATCTAGAAAATGCCTTTGTTTTGTTCGAGTGAAGAGTTTTGTATTTTAAAGCTTGATTTCCTCTACTGAAAATCATCCCAACGTTTTAACTGTTAAGAGAAAAGGAAATAACATTTTCTTCCACCTCAAATGCCTGGAACTACTTTTCTCTGGCTCTAAAATAAATGGCTTGTCCTGTCAAACATGATCTTGCTGATTCAAAATCCAGGACTGAAACAAAAAGAGTGTCTTTTTTTTCTGATTGACGCAGTCCTGATGCATACCTGGGAAGGTTATTTAACAGTCTGCGGTCCGATTTCAGCTCCATATACAGGGATAATAATATTTACTTCAAAGAACAATTGTTAGATATTATTCATTCATGGTTGAAAGTCTACGTGAGCTATTTGAAAAGAAGGTGGAGTAAAAATGAAAATGAGTATTTTATGATCTACTGCTTTGCATGACTGCTGATACTACTGCTAAGCAAACCCTGTCAAAGAGGGATTTCTGTGTTTTCTTCTTGACTGAGCTTTGCTGGTCTTGCAGACTGCATAACAAAGTAAATAAAAACGATTAGCATCTGGGATATGATGGTGCCCAAGGTGAGGGATAGACTTCAGCGCAGCTCAGGGACAGTTCTGCAGAGAGAGAGCAAAAGGTAGGGGAGCCCCAAGGTGTGATTGTCCTCCAGGAGGACTGGTGTTCTTTCTGTTGAGATATAATTTAGTCAAGGTGAGGTATATAGGGAGGCAGTGTTACTTCTCGTAAGGGCAGCTGATACAGGGGGAAAAAGCAAATGCTTTTGGGCATACAAACTGGCTAGGATTTGAAGGGTCAGAGGCATAGCTGACAGCAGAAATCCTGAGAACTGCTAGCTCCGTGCATCTTTCTCTAGTAGGTCACTCTTTAAAAACAATTTTGATGTAAAAAATGTTAAGCATTTAATGAATTATATGTAATTTCTTTAAAATGCTTGTGTTCCCTTTTAGAATCTATCTGCTGTCTAGAGATAATACCTAGTAATAAGTTGTGCAGACACACAGACAGTCTCCATATGATGAATCAGAATCATCAGAAACTGCAACACTTAACCAGCAAAGAAAAGCTAAACTATAATAACACCTAGAGAAGAATCTCCACAATGTCTGTAGACTTAAGGCACCAGGTCTGTCTTTAAATTATAGGCAAAAGTTGCAGAAAAGAAGCAGCGTTTTGCCTGTGTTATTTGCTGGAAATAAATGTTCCCCAGCAACAAGGAATGTAATTCCAAGAACTTTAGAAAAAAAATATACAACACAATATATATGGAAATACAGCTATATATATTAAAAGCAGTATTCCAATTCCTCATCTTCTGAACTTTTTCTGATTGTCCTAAGAAAGAGCTTGTGGTTAAAGAGAACATTATCTAATATACAATTAATCTTGCTGTAGTGGATGAGGTGGGAGGGCAGATGGGGCCTGGGAACTGAGGCAGTAGTATAGTTTCATGTTTTACAAATTGGAGAATTTTGTGATGAACAGAGACTTTCGGTGACCTTTCTCACCAGGGGAAGTTTTCCCTTAACAACCGCTCTTGCTCCCTTTATTTTTGTTGCACCCTCTTTTACTAAGATCTGTTCATGGGGTTACCTGCAGTTTCAGGGCACCTGAGAGAAATGAAGCTGTGAGGTGCTGACTGAGATCTCCCCGTGGCTGGCAAATGGGAGGAAATTTTATATGAGCAATGACTGCAAACTCAGGCCCTAACAAGCTCTGGATTAGGTTGTGGTGTGTCTGATCGCACAAAAACTATAGGACAATACTGTTGAAAATCCCCTCACAGAACACATGGGTGTCCATTACATTCCTATGGTGGAGACCCAGGAAAATATGAGATGGCCCAGCACACTTCTGCTTTGTAAGGAGAACCCCAGAAATGCTTGAGACCCTGCAGTCTGCAGGGTCTGTCCATCTCCCAGCAACACATGGGCTTCTCTCTGACAAACATTCCAGAGCAAGTTCAGGCGCTGAGCCCTGCCACTGGCAGGAAGGTGAAATCAATGAGCACCCCAGGGGGAATCAAGTTTGATCCTGACTACAGTCTCTTTCCCGAAACATGCAAAAACCTGGGTGCAAGCCGGCTGTGAATGCGGGATAAGGCCAGTACATGGCCTGCTTACCCAGGGAAACAGTCATGCCTAGCAGAATATATTTTCATGGTCATCCATAAGCATGTATTTCATGGATCAGAAGATAAGGTATCACTTCTGACATGAAGATTCCTGAAGGTGAAAGGATTGTGCGGGAAAAGGGTTGTTTTCCAAAGGAAGCAAATGCAACTTAACACTAACGGTGTTTTATTTCTTTTGAGGCTTGGCCCCATTTGCTTTTCCCCACTTTTTCTCCAGAAATCCCTCAGGTTACCTGTATTTCAAGCTACTGAGAAGCTGAAAGATGCCCAGAGTGCAGCCTGACTGCCAGGGCCACCCCCATGTCTCTGCCCCACGGCGTGATGCTGTGTCTGCTCAGCGGCAGCAGGTTTGTCAGCAGAATCCTGTCCTTCTGCAGTATCCCCTTCGAGAGCCCTTCCTAAAATGACCCAAAAATAATACAGCACAGGGCACCTCTTGTTCACAGGTTTCTGAAAATGCAGCTTTCGAAAGACCTAAAACTTCATGGCATAAACTCACCCACGTTTCAGGTTCTGCTCTGTTAGCTGAGAAGTTGGTTTGGGTCATTGGGTTGAGTTAGGTTTTCTGAAAGTCTTCATGGAGATGTTTGCTGTGAAAGGCAGAGATGAAAAAGTTCGTTAAACAGCAGTGGAAATGAAATTGGAGAGTAAAACATTTGTGGAACGAAAATGGGGAAGAGCGGGAGTAGGTGACCATAAGGCAGAAAGTAATTTAGTTTTTTTATAGTAGCACTAGAAAAGGACAAGGACTGTTTAATCCCAGTGATCACACACTTTCAAAAGGAAAACAGGGATCAAAAAAACCCAGTTCAGAGCCAATAAACAGCAGCATTTCTCAAATAGGCAGGAAGACCTTATGTCCCATATAGCTTAACCCTGTTGTTGTTAATAGAAATATTTTTTAAGAAGATGACATAGAACTCTAAACTGAAACGTGATGCAAAATGCTTCCCTAAAGAATCTGTAACCCTTCCAATGTAGAAAATACCCTAAAAAATGCTGATGTGTTTGAAGGATAGACTCTTCTTTTCTCTTCTATATTTCATGAGAAATAAGATGATAACAAAGCTAGACAGATAGCTGTATAAATACTGTGTGCCTATTTCCCATCCAAAGGAAGGAATGGCTCCCTAATTTTTCTAAGATGTTTCCTTAAAAACTGCTGAAAAAACTGAACAGGGTAAACAGGCAGAAAAGATAGCTTATCGCCTGGATATTTAGCTCTGTTACTGTTGTAAAAGTAAGACATTATTTACTCCTTTCTTTGTAGTCCAGGCTTAATTGTGTAGATAAGATTTCTAATGGGTGAGATACAAGGGCTGGTTTGAAAAGTGTTTTATTGTTACAACGTGCTCTTTAAGGAGTAGGTTGGATTTTATATTTGTACAACTGCTTAGGAATTGTAATTATTTTTTAACACTGACCTCATAATGATACAAATAAGAACAACTAGGGGGGTTTTTTGTTCATTTTTACCAAATTTGGTACCAAATACCAATTACCATTTTTATCAAATACCTTGGATTAATTTTTAGCCTTTCATATTTTGTAGCAAAACTGTTCTCTCCCACTCTCCCTCTTTCTGTCCATTTTTTCCCTGTAGACAATTCAGGCCTTCTGTGTTCCCTCCTCACCGCCTTTACCAGGAAAGGAAGGGCAATATACCATAGTTGTGGAAACCATTGTTTTCATTTAAAAGGGAAGTTTTACAATACTGGGATGAAAAGTAGTATGATTTCATTATCTACCATCTATTTTTTCTCATTTCTCTTTCCGGCACTCCTTTTCTCCTTGTTGATGAGGTTACCTTTAGGTACTTAAATAAAGTAGCCCTTGCTTGCAAGAAGTTAGTAATTCTACTAATGTCAGCAGAAGTGCTAGAGTGTGTCATCTAATGAGGCTGAAGTACTTAAACACAGAGCAGTTTAAAACAAAAAAAAAAATAGTTAAAGCAAACTTACTCATGTGATTAGGTGAGATGAATCTGTTTGCATCACTTCAGGGTTGTCTATCTAGCTTTTTAATGGCATAAACATGCCATTCCCATGAGTGAACATCCTCTAGAGAACAGCCAAGAATAAGGACAGCCCAATGCCACTTTCTGGTCTGTGGGGGACCTCTGTGGTAGCATCACAGCAACACTTTTTTGCCCACAGAATTGTTCCTTTGCTCACAGAATCACAGAAAGCTTGAAATGGGAAGGGACCTATAGGTGGCATCTGGTCCAACCTCCCTGCTCAAGCAGGGCCGGCTAGAGCCAGCTGTGCAGGACCCCTGCTTTTTAATATCATTGAAGGTGGAGACCACCATCTCTCTGGGCAAACTGCGAGTGCTAAGTCACCCACATGGTGAAAAAGTTTGTGCCTGTTGCCTCTGGTCCCTGACATTGGGCACCGTTGAAAAGAGCCTGGCTCCGTCCTGTGTGCACCCTCTCTTCAGGTACCTATACACATTGGTGAGCCTTCTCTTCTCCAGTCCTAACTTTCTCAGCCTTTCCTCATAGGAGAGATGTTACAGTCCCTTAATCATCTTTGTGGCCCTTGGCTGGGCTTTCTCCGGTATGTCCCTGTCTTTCTCATGCTGAGGAGTCAATAACTGGACAGAGGACTTCAGGTGTGTCCTCGCCAGTTCTGAGTAGAGGGGAAGGACCTCTACCTGCTGGCAAAACACCCAGGATACCATTGTTCACCATACTTAGTGGGGTGGAAAGGTCTGGGTGATGCAGGAGCCAAGAAGCAGCTTCCTTGAGAGGACATAAGATGTGGGCAAGAAGCAGAAGAAGAACCAGCCACAATGTAGATTCTTCCTCAGAAAGGGGAAGGGTGCCATGGTAGCCTTTTCAGCCACTTTTCAGCCACTTCCCCAAAAGGGGTGTCCTCAGCAGACCCAGTTATTCTTTGCAAACTGGATCACAAGTGGCTGGAATGGCACAAGCTGTGGGTAGGGCAGCAGGGATTTCAGTGAGCTCCCTGTGAGCACCAGCTTGAGCAGAGAAGTCACCATGGGATCACAGTGCAGGGAACCTCTGGAAGGGCTGTCATTCATTCAGCTAGTCCCATGCAAAGCAGATAAAATGAATTCTAACAAGCAAAATAACAGTTCAGCTGTTTGAGCAGTGCCTTTATCTCAGACTCACAGGGAAGGTAGATGCAGAGTTATCTTAGTGAAATGAAAGGCAAATAAGGATTTGAATACAACCCTGCAGTCCTTCCTCGCCCAAGCCCAGGTAAACAAAAAACAAGAGACACGTCAGAGAGATAAAATGGAGCTAAATGTCTTGCTTTAGCCTTCAGCATTTCCTTTGTGCAAAGGTGGAAATTTTTATTTTTTTTTCAGATAAAAAACATGAGTTATTGGCATAGACTGGGAACTCAAAAAGGTGATTTCAAAGCAAATCTATAAATTAAGGAGCGACACAATGCTAGGGCCAGTTTGTATTTAGCAAAGAAGCCTACAACAGCTAAAGGTGTTGAGCTGCTCATAAATTTACACAATCCCTCACTAACAGCAACTTATTCCCGGAGGAACAGCAAGTCTCCCGTACTCAGGAGGGCAGGTATATGATTAGAAACTCTAAACAAAGATAGCAGTACATAAAGAAGTCAAAGTGGATAGTTATTCATCCTGGCTTAAATGAATGCTGAAATCACACTATGAATCACAGAGCATGATTTGACTATGAGTCTGCAATAAAGTCAATTGCAAAAGTAGTCAATATTTGGTATGTAATAGTATCATGTGAAGAATGTGCCTGCACTTCGTGTCATCGTTAGCTTATTTTTACTACATAAGGCACTGAATCGAACATACCTGTCAGCAGTAAAAAAGCAGGAGTAACTCTACTGGCTCCCAGCTACCCGATCTGTTGGAGAAGGTTTTGTTAAATTTTCCAACAGAAGAGTGTAAAATACATCCCCAGTGCGATTCCTGATTTGAAACCTTCAGCCATCTCAATTATTCTGTCTTAAAATCTCTATGAAATTTATAAGCTAGCTGCAGTGATCCATAGGCAGAGCTGCTGGCTGTCCTCCTCTAATAAGAAAGGCACTAGCATTGAAAGGCATAATAGTATCCAAACGATGAAGTTTGCTGAGATCTGTGCCAAAAATATGGTTGGACATAACAAGACAGAGAACAAATTCTTGGAAATGTTGGCCAAGTCATTAAATACACAAAAAAATGTGAAAGAGTAAATTCCTTGCAGCTGTTTTCATCTGGGACCTGAAAATGGAGGTTGAGAAAAAGATGAGGAAAATGAAAAATATAAAAAATTAATTCTTGGGCAGAATCTTCCCCACTGCACATGGCAAACTCTGTTGGAGTAGGCGAGTCTTGGCAGTGATGTTCCTGAGGCAGATTGAGCAAACTTCTTTCTTTCTCGTACATTGAAAGGGTTTCTTAGGCAGAGGCAATGTAGTTTTACTACAGAAGCCGACATAAAGTGAATAAGTTATCAAACAGCAGAGCCCTTTGCACTGGATGTATAAGAAATGCTTATTCGCTGTGACAACAAGTTCTGGTTAAATATGTCTTCAGAAGAAACGTTTTTGAGACCAGTATAATAAATAGGGGCACAACCTACTTGAAGATGTTCTGCTGAGTAGGAAGTTTTTACTGTATATGCATGAGTTGTTCTTTTTGTTGTACCTTTTTAATTTTTTTTTTCTTTTTCAAAATGATAGAACTGAGTCAGAATCCTGTCTGAGCCATGCAGGGATGGCCTTGAGATCTCCCCGGAAAGGGTCCATATTTTTAAGCTTTCTGTCTTTTAACGGAAAATCAGAAAATGTTTGCTGGAGACCCTGTGGAAGAACAGAAGAAAAAAAAAAGAAATCAGTTATCCATCATTAATGCTTTTTTCTCGTATCATTTCCTAAGAATACTCTGTCCAGTTTTGGGCTCCCTACCATAAAAAAGAGATTGAGGTGCTGGAGCAGGTCCAGAGAAGAGCAACAAAGCTGGTGAGGGGTCTGGAGAGTAAATCTTATGAGGAGAGGCTGAGGGAGCTGGGGTTGTTCAGCCTGGAGAAGAGGAGGCTGAGGGGAGACCT
>VXAK01021018.1:72100-103885 GCA_013399435.1 Arenaria interpres
AACATTTCCTGAAAAAAAAAAAAAAAAAAAAAAGAAAGAAAAAGTTTCTCCTGCTTTCCCAGATCATGAAGACAATTTTGGAAAGTTGATCTAGAGAGCCTCACCCAGAGAAAACAGTCAGAAGTCAAATAAGAAGTAAAAAATAGTTTGCTCTATTTCAATCTCCTGAGCTGCAAAGCAGAGTGGAGGATTGTTATATGTCTAAGAAAGGTCTGGCTGATATTTAAAATACTAAGCACCATGAGCTGAACACAAACACAAAATGCATCCCTTGGCGTGAAGAGAAAGTTTTTTTTTTCTCCATCCTTCACAGTGCTCTGGTTCCTCAGCTATTCTCTTTTGATAAACTCGGACTTTCAACATATTTTGGAGTGGCTTTCCCAGTTTTCCAAAGGCTACTTTAGTCATCCCCTATTTGAAAATAAAGTTTCGTAAGCAGTTCCATTAGTCAACCGTCTGATAGCTGACTAGCTTAAACATAGCTTCTTGGTTTGATATCTCTCCAGTAGATTCAAGCCTTTCTTCTGTTAACATCTAACAGAAGATGCATCTAAGCCCACTTTTTGACTTGTACAGGCATTTTCCCATGTATGTGCCTACACATCTTGATGAAACCCTGACTCAGTTTATGGCAACTAGAGGTTTGTCTTACTTGTGTGAGAACAAGATTTCTTCTACTGCATTTATTTTGGTATAACCTATAAAAAGATAATGAAGATGGAAAGCAGGCACAAACAAACATTGTTCAGAGGCAGCAATTTATTTCCATTCCAGCTTCACTACAGTTCAGCAATACACAATATGATTATACACACTACATATTTGATATTCCTTACCCAGTGCTTTCAGTCTCTGCAGTTGCCACTTTGGGCTTTTGGGAGGATGACGGACTTGCAGACCATAACAGCAGTTCCAGAACAGGCCAGCTAGAAGCTGAAAGATCAGGACAGTGAATCACAGCATTGCCATTTTCCCAGTATTTCTTTTCTTGATTCTGCTTCTGCTGAAAGTTTTATTCATGCTCTCATTTTCTATTTTGTCAGTGTAATGTATTTCTCGAAGACCTACACAAGTTTAGGCCACGCTGTCTCATCTCATGTAAATACTTCTGACTAGCACGTCACTTGTTTTTTCTCACTGTAAAGCAGCTGGAATCATCTCAGGTTCAAAATAGCCTTCCTTACCCTCAAAACCTTCCTGGATTTCACAAGAATAAAGGCAGAGGACAGCAGTGACATGCTGTAGCAGTTAACGGACAAAGAGCCCAAATTTTTCCTATACATGAGGGTGCCAGGGTGCTCGTTACTCCCTCCTCCAGCATATACTCCCACATACTGTCCTTTACAGATGCAGTTCCAGTTCATCAGACACCTCGTTTGCATGTCGCGCTCACAGTCTGGTTGCTACATCTGTTCTTAGCTGCAAATCTTTTCCCTGTTGGTGTTTAAATACATCTTTCCCTTTCTGACTGCGGCGTTAGGCGTCCTGCTAACAAATCGACCTGAGCGCAGTGGGGTAAAGCCAGGGATAAATTGCCTCAGCTTTTGTGATCAGAAGCTAGAACTATTTGCAGATCAGAAAGCTGAAGCAAGGGAATGCTCAATAGGCCAAATGAGCTGAACTCTTGAGGTCGTATTTTCAGGTGGAAATCAGTGGATGTAGGTGGGTTTCCACCAGCTAAGCCCCTGGCTGTGAGCCTGTCAGATGATCCCTAGTTTGAACAGGGTGAAAGGTAAAGTGGGCAACAAACAAACAAGTAGAGAAAGATGAGCAGAGAAGGACTTGGTGAAAAGCTACTGGGAAAAAGGCTGGAAACCTGTCTTGCATCGACTGGGAGGAATTCAGGATGCTTGGTGTAGATTCCTGCCTTTCAGCTACCCTCTGGCCTCAGAAAGTACCAATATTATCTTTACAGCCAATGGAAGGAGATACATGTCTCCAAAAAGGAGTCCTGTTCACCTTTCCTAGGGGTCACAGACACACAGACAGGATTTTCGTCAGAGATCTGCAAAAGCAGACCATTGCCTCTGTATACTGTGGAAAGGTGGAACCTGAAAAGAAGAGTAAGTTAGAAACCTGAATGAGGACTCAGTCTTAATCCACATTTACCCAGTGGGCACAGAAGAGGTTGTCAAAGTGTTGCCAACTTAGATCTTGGGCAGCTCCAGAAGGTACAAATGTCACAGATAAGATGGCAGCAACTCTTACGCATTTCTTCCTTCTTCCAATTTTGCTCTTTCCATTACCTGCAGAAATAGTCTAATTACTTTTATACTTCAAGCACTTCATGATATGTTTCCTCCTTTCAACTCTGCACTTTGCTTTATGTTCAACAGTCTCAGGAGCTGAGGGGAAAAAAAAAATAAAAGCAAGAAACCAAGAACCGAGGGCAGAAATTCACCAGGTCTCCAGGAGAGAGATGTTATTTTATGATTCAGTGCTTATTTGTACTGTTGAGAACTGGCTTTAGAGACCTGATGGAAATCAGACATGTTTCACCCAGCCAGTTGTGCAGTCTTACTTCTGTTTTTCTTGTTTATGTGCAGGGGTGGAGGCATGGCTACTATATAGCTTCTCGAAGGCTAAAAGGTGACTTTTCAAGCTGCAGTCCCTACAGAAAAGCTCATATGAAGTATTTTGGAAAGATGATGCCTTTGAGGCACCAGAAGCTTTTCCATACCGTTTCCTTATGCATAAGGAGAATGACGTTTGCTCCTCCTGCCAGGGCTGGGAGCTGGGAAGTGAGCTGCCCTGGCTATAGAGGCTTCTGGTGCATGACAGAGCCAGGGAGGAGTGGAGGAGGGAGAGGGCAGGAGAATGCCATGGGCTTACTCTTCCTTGCCTTCTGCTTTCTGCATCTGCTTTCCTCAAAAAAGTGGGAATTGCTGCCATGTATGCTTCCCAGAGGGGGAAGGGCATAAGACTGAGAATGGCAGCTCAAGGGAAGATGTATCTAACCTGGCTCTCACTTGCAAGCTGCTGGGGTGCACAGATCCACATCAGGAAGGGTCAGGAGAGTCTCCAGTACGTCAGATCAAATACAGGCTGTCCTGGAGAGAAGGGAAAGGGAAGATTAGAGCCCATGTCCTTAGGTGAACTGAAAATGGGCTCTAAAGGCAAGGGAGGGACTCTATTTTGCCATTGTTCTGTGCAGGAGTGAGTGCTTGGGGAGCGTTTCCAAGCTAGGCACCTCCTTAGTGCCAATGGGAGGGATGGTGGATGATCATCCTCCAGCTCACGATGGGCAAATGCTTGCCTGTGGCTGCAGGGTTTGGTGCTGCAGGGCCCTTTCAGGGACACTGATGCAGAAGGGAGCTGCAAGAAGGAGCCTGTGTTTTGTAATGTTTTCTAAAGGAGCCTCCGTAACACATACAAGCTTTTGTCTTTAGGCATTTTCTGCAATATTATGGAACATACTTAAATGTGTGATGTATCTGTGCTTTTGAAAGGTTCTCTGAATAGTCCATTCACTCATTTCCAATACACAAATGCGGAGTTTGCAGATGCACATGATATATCTCCGTATTCCTTTTCCCTTCTTTTTAAAAAAGATGTAATCTGTCAACAGTTTTGTTGCATTTATTTTTTTTTAAGTATTATCCCTGACCAGGGAGATAGGCATTTGTTTTCTATTTCTGTTTTACAGTTCTTGTTCTGACAGCAGTTACTTTCACTTCTGCAATGAATGAAAATACATCTGAGATTACATGTGTGTGTATCAGCCAGAAGGATGAAGGTTCAGGAGCACCAGAGGCATTGGTATCTCCTAAGGTAATCAAACAGAGAATAAGTTGCTTATAAAATATTCCTACCCACTCCAGAAACACCTTCCCAGAATCCTACAACACCCTAAACCTTTAGACTGTGGGGATGTCACCGTCAAACAAAGTTAGGCCAAATATGACTACAGAAGGTTAGAGGGAAATACTTTGAAACTGTAAATAAATAAGCACCAGTTTTCTGTAAAACTGATTTTTTAATTGCTGCCTTGATGCTGTCTCGCATCAGCACACCTGAATATTGACGAATATTGCTGGAAATGTATCAATGTCAAAAACTACGTGGCCTTAAGAGCGGAGTGCCAAGGCCATGGTGTGAACCAGTGGCCTGCCATGGGGTGTGTGTGCCACGGCTGCTGGGACTGATGGGGAAGCTGCACCACCCTCTATTCCCACCACCAAAGCCTGTGAGTCCCTGCCTGGTCTAAATCTTGACTGAGACACCAAAGCTGTGTAGGGAATCAAATACAATATATTTTTTTCTTCTCCTCTGACTTGAAATGGCAGAAGACCAAGAAGAGGTGATGTACATCTAGATTATAAAGCACCGGAGACCTGCAATTAGCATATTATCTGAGCATTCTTTTTTCAAGATAGTCTTATGAAATCTTTTTAACTCCTGGACAAATAAATCAATAATTCAAATGAAAAATGAAGGTATACCTGTCAAAGGTGTGCTGTCCTTGTATCTGACAGGGCAGAATATTGCTGTTATCTAGATACTTCTCAGACCAAGCAAAGGGAAAAGGAAGGAGGAAGGAATGAGAACCAACTGGCCAAGCACAGTATGGGGCAGAAGGTGCAATGAACTCCATCCTTTCAGAAACTTACACCTGATAAATTTCACCCACCAAAGTAAGGGAGACATTTAGAGCTACTCTTCTGACGACGCTATTTACTTGCCACCTTTTGCTGCAGCAAAGCTTAGAGACTCGTTTATCCATCGATGGCTTTCAGAATGACTGTGGAATATTCTCTTTCTGTTTGCAATTCTCCTTTAGCTGTATGCAATGGTGAGGAAATGAAAGGTGTGAAGGCATCCAGCCCAAATATTTTCTACCTAGTAAAGCCCTCAAGTTACTGAGCAGCAGCCTAGGCAGATGCTGCAATGACAAACAGTGAAATGCTGGAAAAAAACCCCATTCTGGCCCTGCCTTTGCCTTGATGTCACAAACAGAAAGGTTGTATTATAGCTCTGTGTCTTCCTATGGTTCTACATGAAAGGAAACAAAAATAAGAGTAAAGAATAGCCTATATCACTAAAGGAAATTATTATGTTTCTGGCTGGAATTGTTCTGTGGTGTCTGCCTAGAGAACAGAATTAACTAATTCAACAGGAATCCTATAGTGTTTCCTTGTGCAGTAGGAGTCAACATACTAATGAGTAAGTTTGACAGTAGAAATGAAAAAAAAAAAAACAAAAACAAAATGAAGATATGGTGGTGTTGTTTCAATATAATTTTAATTCATATTTGTGCATTATGAGGCTTTATTAATTTAGGAAAGCTTTTCCAAATGAGCATCCTTTAAAAATATTTAAATACAAAAAGGCAAATTAATCCAGTTGCTAATAAATACATAACAATCTGTCCCTTGCATTGCAGATTTCTGACATTTTGGAAGATCTTGGGTGTTATTTGAATTCTCAAGGAACAGACAACATCTACGAACCAACTAAAAATGTGGAAGTTAATGTGTTTGAAGATATTGAATTAAGAGTGATAATGAACATTTCAGAGATCATTTCATGCCTTTGGTTCTTTAAAGAGAGCAAAGATTGTAAACTTTCATTGGACTCGGAGAACCGGTAAGTCAAGGGATGTACTGGATCAAAGACCTTTTAAGAGATCATTTCTTTTAGAATGCAAATGGAATATTTGCTGGGTCCGTGCTTGTGTTTAATTTCATGTTATGCCATATCTTTTAAAGTCTTCTAATCTTTCTTAACTGTTGTCACCCTGAAGCATGTTGCTGATTGTGATTTAGACACATGTATGCATATGAACCTTAAAGTCAGAATAGTTTGAAATAAGCTTGTTCTTTTAATTTGGGTAGTATCGTGCATGGATTTCTCAAGGGATTTTCTGACATTGATCAATCTGAGCTTTGCAGTGCTCAGGTGAGGCAAATACTGTGATTTTGTAGTCAAGAAACTGAGACACAGAGAATTATGTGACTTGCTAGGGTCAGACTGCAGCTCAGAAAGAGCACCAGCAACAGCACCCTCTTTCTCACGGCCAAACCTGGACTGGAACCTGAGGCTGGGTTATTGCCTCCCCCTGCAGAACATGTGGGATGGGATCGTAGGTAAAACATTTCCCTGTGGACCTCCTCAGCTGTCCTAAGCTCAGGAAGTCCGTCCTTCCGAATGCTCAGCATTAAGCATGTGGTACCTGTGGTGGTAAGTTCCTACGTGCTGCTTGTGCAGGAAGATACAGGATGAAAACTCCTCAGGCTGAAGGGTGCTATGTAAATAATGAATGCTAGTGTCTCTGAAGGGTTTTCACAAGAGATAAAGAGCTAACATCTTATTGTGTCTGCTGCATATTACCTTCTGGATAACTAAGACAGTTTTACTTTCTCTTTTACAGATACATTGCGTCTTTGGCTTTTTCCCAAATAAAAGAAACACAAGCTGGAAAATACACCCTCTCGGTCATAAGTAAAACTGGCAATTACACAATAGTTGTGCCTGTTCTCATCCGAAGTAAGTATATCTCAGATGAATGGGGTCAATCCATCAATAGGTTCAAGGGGAGAGGCTCAAGTTCAGTTAGAGCAACGAAGCTCTCACGTGCTGCATTTCAAGCAGCTTCCTAGATTTGCATAGGACTTGGGGCTGTCTTCAGAGACTGAAGTCAAAACCACAGACTGCATGAGAGCCAGCTTTCACCGGTCAATACACCATGCAAATGAAGAAATAAAGATGTAAATGTGTGGCAGCCCTCTTCTCCCCTATGGGAGATTCTCCTCTGTGCCAAAAGGGACAAATTGAGGGTGGCTTTTGTGTGCTCTCAAAGCTCTTGGACTAGGTTTGTTTGCTTGCATCTTAACCTATTTATTCTTGGTGTTGCTGGCTGGGCTGTTATCAGGATCAGATCAGGACGTCCCTTTTATATTCTGGTCTCTGGTGCTCCAGAGTCGAGCCTTGTACCTCTTTGCCACTTCTCCGCCTGTGCCCGCTGCTGGGTCTCTGTACTTCTGCCACAGCGTTTCCTTTTGCAATTCTGTGGGCAGCAAGAGGCAGCAAGGTTCTCTTTTCAGTGCCAGCCTTTACTCGTTTACTGGGTTTTAAGGTAAAACGGATCAGCACTGCAGCTGCTCAGCACAAGGGTGCCTGAGAAGCTGAGATTTTAACGACTGTTAAATGCTCATGATGCTAAATGTGAGGTCCGGCTTTTTGAAAGACTCACAGTGGGAGCAGATTTGATTGAATTTCCTCAAGGACCACACAAGAGACATCTCTGATGCAAAGGCAACAAAGTTCATGCTTCTGTTTCTAAGCAGGGGTGACCAAGAACATCTCAAAAAAAAAAAAAAAAGAAAAAAAGACCATTGACATGATTTTTTTTTAACAGAAGAGAAATACCATATTATTTTGTCTGGAAAGGGCCAAATTTAAAGATAAAATTAAAAAATAAAAAGAAATTTCAAAGAAAAGAGAGCAAAACATCAATCCAAACTGGCAAAGTTATGACCAAACTCTTCTAGAGACAGGTTTAATTGCACACATCATTACTTGCCTTGTTTTTAATAAACTGTGGCTAATCAACATATTTCATTCCCTCTTCATTTGTTCTTGAAGTATTTTTTTCTGTTTGATTTTTTTTCTCTCAGAGTGAGAAGTGTCACCTCCAGTCTCTCCCTGTTTTATTTGAAGGCCTATGGCATATCTCAATTATAATTTTAACAGCTTCATTGAGGGGACAGGGTATTAAATCTTTAATTAAAAATTACCGTCTCTACTATATCAATTAGGCTTTAGATGTAAAAAAATATTATTACATGTGCAAGCGAGAGTAGTTTGAAACAATCTCGATAAAGATCTTTTTCATATCAATTGCTTGGATTGCATTCTCTTTGCTCCTGTGAATCTAATATCATAACTACATCTCTCATAAAATCCTCCAGGCTAGATGTGAACCCTTCAACTGAGATGTGAATCTCTATAGGTGAAACAAACTTCTAGGCCCAGCTTATAAAAGGTAAATGAAGAAAGAAATTAAAAAGCCAGAAGTATTAGTTTCACTTACCATGTCACCTTGCAGGCAATGGAAGTGTGACCCTAAAGAAAATGTCACTCTTCTGTGTGGAAGCTCTAATTTCATTGTAAGATGCCTTTAAACCAGGCTCAGTGCTTTTCATTGCGAGTCAAACCTTTAGCAGTTTTAATACATGAAATTTTTTGTGCTTGGTCCACGTCTACGTCTGACGGATTCAGGGGACTGCGAGTTGTCGAGGAACCTTTTCACCTGTGGGTTACAGATACGGGATAGAGAAGTCTGCTGGTTATCAGAAGTCATTATCACTCATTGTTTTTCCGTGGTGTATCTGATCAGACTGAGTAGCATGCAACGATCCCATTTTGTGTAGAGACTTTGTAATCTCAACAGATACTCCACCAAAGGCCACGGGCTTGGGGTGTGATTTCGAAAGGTGTCTGTTCTCCCGCCCGGTGAAATGAACAGCAACCACAGAAAATTAGCACCTCTCAGTATCAGTCTCAGGATTACCCTCTGCTGTATACAGGCAGATCTTTGGTACGGGGGAAGCTGTGCATTTAGCAATCAGGGCTGAAAGACTCATGAGACCAACCCACAATACCCCTAGGGCAGAATCATGTTCTGTTCCCTCAGTCTGAAACCTCCTGGAGCAAATTATAGCTCTGTAACTTCGTGTGCTATGAAATGAGCAAAACACTCTTTCAAAATGATTTGAGCATTCCTAAAGCTGTGCTTTATTTTGAACAGAGAAACCAGGCAAACCCTATTTCAGGAAAAGGGAAAAATCAGATGCTATCGAGTGCATATCTGAGAGCTACCCCCAGCCCTCTTTGGAGTGGATATTTTGCAAAACACCTGAAAAGAGGTATGGTGTATGTTTATATGTATGTTGACTCTCTAGACTGAAAGTTTACCATCTTCTGAAGAAGGCAGGGATAACTGAAGAAGAACTTTGAGGTCAGAATTTTTGGAGACAGGCTCTGCTGGGTTGCACATTCACGTGCTGGTTGAAAACCTCTGTCTGCACGTTCCACTTTCGTAGTGCTGCAACACATTTTTCTTAGAAATTTTGGCTGTTGTGATCTTTGGGAAACTTTCAGCTCTTGACTGATTTTAATATTTTGATGTCACCAGAGCAAATCAAAGGTATCTCATTTCCCTCTAATTTTCACATTTTTGGAAATGTGAATGCATTAGAGCTGGAAGATGTTACAAGGGATCATAATTTTCCAAGCTAAATGTGTGGGGTTTTTTTCCATTCTATCAATATATAAAGTTGATTATATTAACAGCAGGAAAAATGCCTTTCTCTACAGCTTGGGATCTGGGTCTCATACTGGGCACTGGATTTGGGCAGCTCCCACCACCAGGAATTCAGAAATGTGGTGTGAGAGCTCAGCCTCTATGATTTCACTCGTTTGGATTTTATTTACAACATTACCTGTATATGAGCCATTTTGAGCGTATTCAGGTCATTTTAGCTCATATTTCTGCCCAGGCTGTGACATTTTTATTTTCTTATCTTCACCTTTCCTAGTTCCTTTTTATTCAGCTATGTAAGATCCAGCTTTCCCACTATTGTTTGCATATTCTCATGGCTTGGAGATTTATCAGATTTATTTGCATGAGGTTAACCAAATGAGTCAATGAATAATTGTGCTTGTAATTGCAGTTGCCCTGATAAAATGCATGAAGAATCTGGGGAAATAGATGGCATACAGAAGGCACAACATGAATTATTTCAAACTTATATATGGTGCTGTGCGGTTAACGACCTGGGCAGAGAATGCACCAGCCTCTTTACATTAGGTAACTTCCCTCTAAGGTTTACTTATACACGAGCTGGATCCTGCCGCTGAAGTTAGTTGCACTGCTCATCTGAGTATGCTTTCTGGGCTAAGCTACTTGTTTGTTGTCACTGGAACAAATCTAACAGTGGATATGATTGCTCCATCTCATGTTTAAACCCTAGATTCTAATAGCTTTTTGTAGTCTCTGTAAAAATGTCTTGCCCTTCTATGTTTTCTAAACTTCTATTATCTTTTTCTGCATGCTTTTAGGACTGTGTTGCAGTGAAATGCTCTTCAAAATGTCCTTAAATATATAAATTTATCAATAATTATAAATTAATGTATAGATTCAGGTTTATTTGTCTGTTTTTTTAAATAAGCCTGACCTGACCTAAGCTCTGGGCTGAACTGTGCCATATAGATATCTTGTAAATTATCACAAAATTTAGTTTGAAATGTCTAAATCCATCAAATCTCATGATTAATTAGTAATTTCCCCAAATTCTAATTATCATTACAACATGATAATGGATGTCTATACAGTGTCAGCAGAAAAAATGTTGATCTAATTCAACACTTTTCCAGACAAAGTGACGGTCATTTCAGTTACTATGTTTTGATTTTGTAGATTTAAATGAGAGACAAGCAGCACCTTTACCTGAATTACTTCTTAAAGTTGGCGAACCCTTGCTAATCAGATGCAGAGCTGTTTACCGTAATTATAAATTTGGAATAAAATTATCTTTTGAAAACAAAGAAGTTGAACAGGTAAGAAGACGGGCCATATTTTAAAATAGCCCAAATAATATTGGGTGCAATCAACTGATTAAATGGGAATCTCTGTTGAAAACCAGGACAGCCAGTTTGAAGGATTAGAGTATCAAACAGATCGCTCGGCAATTCGGATCCAGTATGCGTTTGCTTCAGCAGCAGAAAGAAGCCATAGTGGACATTATACCTGCTCTTCTACAGTTCATCCGAATCAAACGGCTTTGGTTACAGTTTTAGGTAATTCCAACCCCTCAGTGTTAATCTTGTCCCTCGGTTGGTTGTTTTGCTTTGTCTTCCAGGTGGCAGTTTTTTGCTTGCAGGTATGCAGCACATTTATTCTTCCTTTTCTAAGGAAAAAGTCTGTCTGCAGTTACTGGCAGTCCAGGAAAGCCAAGAGATTAATCTGAACTGAGTCATTCTGGTACTGGGAGATAATCAACCTTCTCTTTATATTGCTTTTCAAATAATTCCCATTTAAAGATGCCACTTTTAGAAGTGAAATGAAATGGCATTGTTTAGAGATCCAGTCTACACGACTGCATGTCTACACGGTCTGGAATGACCAGTGACTGGTTTCAAGTAATGTGAGACAGAAACATCCTGCTGTGACTGCAGTATTGGTTTTGAAAAGCTGCAGCCATGGCCTCAGCCTCCTCCGCACCCCTTCCACTCCATTTCTCTTCACTTCCACTCCATTTCTCTTCACTTCCACTCCATTTCTTTTCACTCATGTACTGCACCTCCACCCCACCTTTGCTCCACCTTCACAGGTGGGGAGGTAAGGCAGAGGTTCTTGTGGCCTATGCCCTGCTGTTTTCTCTGGTCCCTTCAGGTGCTTGCTGCTGTTATACAGGAAAAAAAAAGCAGATAGACAATGTGTACCAGGCCTGTCCTGGGTCTGCCAGGAAGAAATCAAACAGTTGGAAGGTTCTTGGTGGTGGGCTCCCCAACTCAAAACCCAGAACACACAAGAAACAACCATTTCCTCTTATGGCGGGGGAGTGACTGACAAGTGGCCATTTGAGTTTGCCAAACATTTAGGGGAAAGTAAATCTGGGGAAGAATCTTAGCTCTGAAAGCTGTGGAACTGGTAGCAGAAGAGGAATGAAAACTTTTGTGTTCGTGGAGAATGTAAGCCCAGAGAGATGATGAATAGTGAGTGCTGACAGAGCTGGCAAACTGCCCTGGAGAACCTCTGCTGCAGCTGTGATGGATCTGATGGAAAACCTGAAACTAGAGAGACAACTGCTCCAGCGTTATTGTTGGTGCTGGGTCTCCTGCTTTGCGGGCACTGAAGGGAACCATCCTCCTAAAAACCAAGCTACACAAGGCCTGAAAATGTAAAAAAGTGAAACTACACCAAAGGAAACCTCATTCTATTTAAGCAACATGTTGATGCAAAAGCCAGCAGTGTTGGAGTTAGTCCAGAACAGCCTCAACTGCAAACCTTGTTTCTCAGATGGAAATAACATACAAATAGGCATAAGTCTGGAAATAAGGCATGAAAAGGAAAGCTGCAGTTCGGACTGTGCTGCAGGAGTAGACACTGGGAATAATTTTCTGACTGGTGTGCCTGCAGTTGGAGTCTGTAGCTCTGAGAACAAGGCTCTCTGAAGCACTCACCACACGTTTGACCTTAGATGTAGTTGCCCTCAGTTTACAACACCTAAGCTAGGAATGGTAGGAAGTGAGAATACTTACTCCTGTCCTTCAGAAATGACTTTCCCAGTGCAATATCCTCTTTTCAGCTTCTGCCTACCACTGAGCAGAACATCCTGTCATCGTTTACAATAACTGAGTACGATACCTGAGCTTTTTTTTCTAAATGCGCCTTAGTAAACAGGAAGGTAGGGGTGAGGGAGTAGTGTAAAAGTAGGGCAAGATCCTCTTCTTTCTCAGTACTGGTGCCCAGTTCAGAAATAGTTGCTTTTTGGATCTGTAAACTATCAGGTGTGAGCATGTGTCACATTAACAGGGGGGATTTGGGTCACTGTCCCTGGAAGGCTGTATTTCTGAGTGAGGCATTTTTTGGCTCGGGTATGCCAAGCTACAATGATTTTCTGTACCCTTCTTAGTACCCCTTATGCCGACAAAACTTCTGAGGGCTCATTGGCTTCACTGATGAAAAAATCTGTTTGTTTACTTACATGGTGGATTAAAGTGGGGGGATGATGTCATACCGAGTTGACAGCTATGCTTCTCTCTCCAAGCTTTTTTGGAGAGAGAATTAATACATTAGCCTGTTGCCTAATGTATCAATGACAAACATTGTTGGTTTGAATTTGTGCTAGCACCCGAGGTTCAATTTCAGAAGTGATATAGGCACAGATTTCACTCAGCTGTCCATGTCATAGGGTAGCAGTTTCTGAAATGATCAGTGTTCTACCTTTAAACCACCCCTGTGCTTGAGTCAGGACCCAAAGCTACACTGGGAATGGTCATAATGTAACTTAACCAAGAGAAAACTGATTTGTTTGGCACATGCTGCATGGCCTGGGGACCCTGGCTAGCATGACTGCATTGATGGGTGGTCTTCTAATCTCTAATAATGCCCTGCAGACAGAGAGCTCTGGTTTACTCTTTGCTAGTTGATACTTCGTGAACTTATCCCATCTTGTGTAGCTGGTCAGGTCAGGCAGGGTTGTTGGGCCACTTTAAAGCACAACAGAGATGATGCCAACAACTGCAGCTGCAAGGCTCTTTGTTTCTGCAGTTCTTATGCTCAAATTCTACTAGGGTTGAGGAAAGAATTTTTAACACTACGCAATCTTGATGCTATTTTGCAACACATTATGTATAAAGCAACAACTAAACAAATATGATAAATACAGAGACTTGAAAGCTTTGATTACAGTCTCAAGAATTTCATCTCACCTCACTGTCATTATCAAATAATCACTGTTTGTCTGGGAGAAATATGGTTACATCTGCCAAAAAATGATGAATCCAGCAGTAATGTGCTGGTTTATGTTCTCCTTCAAGAAAGAGACTTTTTCTGAGTTGTTTTCCAGAGTAATGGCATACCCTGCTCCAAGGTCCTTGTATACACTCTGGAGAAAGCTTTTATGCTTGACTGGCTGTGTTATTAGTACACACAGAGGTGACCTTCTGCCTGGAAGGATGAAGTCCAAAAGATCATTCAAAAAACTGAAGGTCCAGTTTATAAAACCAATAAGCCTTTAATTTCAAAAAGTAGGAGAACAGTCATGAAAGGATTTGCTACTTGTTTTAAAATGCTGACATTTTTGTGGTTTATGTGGGAGTTTCCAGATAGTATTTTTTTAAAAAGTAAGCTAGACAGAGATAAAACATGCCAAGCAGCATATAGGGTTACAACCAGAAGAAAAACACTCAAAAGGAAAACACAGTCCAGCAATATTTCTACAGTGCAAATTTTTTACCATGTGGCTGATTAAACACTGGCACAAGTTTCCCAGAGATTGTAGTCTACTTCCTTGGAGATACCCAAACTCAACTGGATGTGGCTCTGAGCAACCTCATCTAGTTGGACCTGCTCTGAGCAGGAGCTGGGCTAGATGTCTCTGGAGATCTCTTGCAATGTATATGATTCTGTGATTTTTACAAAGCTCATCCTAGCCCCACCGATGCCCTTAGGAGAACCTCCTCCCACATGTGTCTGCTGTTCAGTCTCCTTAGGTGGGATTCATTCCACTTCATGAGACATCTAGCCTCAGCAATGACTTTGGTTCCTTCAGCAGCCAGTGTCAAGAAACAGATATTTCCAGAAGCAGTTCTGTATATCTTTGTTATCTTCTGTTTTAGGATGGGATACATATGGACATGCCTATCTCATTCCACTGAGTTTATTAGAGGTCCAAACAAGTAGGTGGGTCACTGAACTTCAGACAGCTCCATTAGGCGAAACTAATCCTACCCTATCAGGGCAAGTACCAGCAGCTCACAGTTCATGCACATTTTCAAAACACCTTTTCATGTTGCTGCTGTCTTGCACCAAATCTATCTAATTTAGATGGAGAAGTAAAGGAGCAGCTACAAAATTCATTCTCAAAATCTTCAGCTCATTTCAGGGAAGAAGAAAAGGCTACTATCAGCATCTGCTTGTGCTGGTGGTACCACCTGATTTTGTTCCCTGTTACAGGAAAACAAGGAGATGCAGCTGTTAACACCTGGAACACACACTTAAACCAAATCAAACAAATAATGACATTGTTGGCCCTGTGGCTCTGTAGGGAAAATGGGGGAGAAATGTTGGACCATTTTGGAAGGTCTTTGGTCTGACCAAATGTGCAACTTCAGCAGGCTCAGATCATTTGTCTGCAATTGAACACAGTGACATCATTTCAGTACTATTTTGAAGCATTATCTTATTTTGATTAGCAGGATGCCTTTTGTGATATTAACATGGTGCTTTTTTTTTCCTTGTGATAACACAAACGAAAAAGATACATATGTCAAAATTCGTTCATTAAATAGTCCAGCCTTTGTAATATAATATAAATAATTTCTTTTTTTTTTTTTATCTCCAGAAAAGGGATTTATAAATATAACCAACTCTAAAGAAGATTTTGAAATTGGTGAGGAAGAGTTTTGCTTTGAAGTTAACTTTACAGCATATCCACCAGTTAGATGCATGTGGCTATTTTCCAAAAAAACATTTCCATGTACACAAAGTTACAGTGTGGATGGACGCAGGTACTTGAACATTTTGGAATCATTTGATGTAATAATGTTTCCTCTTTATATCTTGTTTGCACTGCTTTCTGTCTGTGCTTTGTACTCTCTTTGTGCTTTTAGAATGTGGATGAGCCACATAGACTCATAGAATCATAGAATGGTCTGGGCTGGAAGGGACTTCCAAAGGTCACCTAGTCCAACCTCCCCGCAGTCAGCAGGGACACCCCCAACTAGACCAGGTTGCCCACTTGATGAAGCTGTGTTAATAAAAGGCACTCAAACATTATTTTGGCTTTCAGGTGCAGTTCATGTAGATAACATCAAATAATACATTGTAATAAACCCTTTGGTATGTTATGCATCTAGCAGCCCATTAGTTTATGTGCATCTTGCCATTCCCTTTCTCTCTGACATAATCTCTCAGTAACAGATCTGTTGCAGTTTTCATACTGCAAGTTCTACGTGTTCTCCTTTTGTCATCCTGTTCTTGATGATGTTCCCAGTGTCTTTCAAAGGGCTCAAATCAAGTCCAGGCCCCCGTAATTTCCCAGACTGTCGATAGATCTGTTCGGCTCTGCCTGTGCCACAGAAACATACCGTTCTGCTCATTACTCAGGTCATGTATTTTTCCGCTGCTGCAAAACATGTTTTGAATAAACCTGTTAGTTATCTACCTTTTCTGTTACTTCCCACAATGAAGTTCTGGCATGAATCCCGTTTAAGGCTAATGTTTTCTCCATTCCCTAGGCTTTCTAATTTCTTGATAACATTATCTAGTTTCCTTCAGAGTTTCTTTCAGAGTAGTCCCATGGCTTTCAAGGTAACAGCTCTTACTCACCTCAATGAAAATAAAGCCAAGGGGCTTTATTTTCAAGTTTTTCTTTAAAACCAAGCAGGACCTAGGCAGGAGTTAACAAAGCTGCACTGATTTCCACTCATATTCTTAAAACCTCTCTTAGCATCTGCATAAAAGTGTGTCACAGCCTTGATTATAGTTTTTATTATTTCTTTCCTCAGTATTTTGGTGCAGTCGATTGTATCCCCTACTGTGTCGAGTCATCTTTGCAACAGACTGGCCTTTTCATCTGCATCAGATGGTGTGTTGGAATCAGACCTTCACGAGGTTCAGAGACAGCTCAGTTCAGATTAGTAAATTGTCATCTCCTGGCAATGGCCACAGGAACTCTGTCCCTGCTGATAAAGTGAGGGCTGTCGGCAAACTTTGATAGCCCTGGGTGGGTTTGGTGACTAATCTGCAATGCTTGACATGGGCTAGGCAGATCTGTTCTTTGTAGTCAAGATTGATTTTGGAAATGAGGTCTCAGGGGACACCCATGAGCATTTGCTCATCCTTGTCCAATAGGTGCCTCCCTCCAGCTGATAATGCTGAGCTGATTTGCTTTGCAGCTGGTATGGACCTCTTCTCAGTGCTTGTAAGAGCTGGAGTCAGTTTTGCTTGGATGATTGACAGCTGGTGTAAATTCAATCCAGATAAGACAGAAGTGCTATAAACTGGGCCAACAATAACAACGGAGAACTCTTGGAATAGCTTAGGTAACTCTCATTAATCAGTAAGGTACAGCCACTGGTGGCTTGGGATTTATGAGTCACTTCAGATAGCCTTTGCAGCCAGAAGTAGTAGTTGCTGAGTGCTGATCACCACCTGCCGGACAGGAGAAAGCCCAGCCTGTGTCCCTGCAGCAGCGTATCCTGGGCTGGCTCAGGGCCACAGCCACCCCACCGCCCCAAGCATCACTGGAGTTGGCCTGGAGGCTTCTTCAAACAGATAGCTCAGTCATTCATATGACTATGCTGTTGATTTAATAATTTATTTTTATTTCATTTTAGGTAGTTATACTTTGCATTTACTTATCATACTATTTATTTTATGGAAAAATACAATTGAGGGAAAAATACATGAATTTGGTGATTATTTCTGAGAAGTAAATTCTTCTGTACAAACGTCCCCCTAGCTATTGAGTTTTGGTTGGAGACTAGCACTAAACAGACACATCTCACCTGAGGAAAAAGAGTAGGGGTAGATATTTCATTCAGTTTGAAGTCCCCAGAAGCAGCAAGGGGTGGGGAGGTCAGGAGTTTCTGCCTACAAGCTCTAGCACTGCAGATTTCAATGTGATTTTAAAGCAGAAGGTTTCTTGAAACAAAACAAAAAAGGTCATCACACACCTTAATGTATCGCGAGTCTAACTTTGCACATTTTAGTTGACTTCTGTGTAATCCCATCTCCCAACACTTCTACTTTATTCCTTTCATATCCTTTTTCATTTCCTGATTTTGTATTTTTTTTATTTCTGCCATTTCCTTATCAAAATATTATTTCTTATTATAGATCATATTCAATTTTATTAATTAACTCTGTCTCCTTCTTTAGATTTTAATTTCAAGTCCCAAGGATTCATCTCTCCTGTTACTGACCTTACGTGTTTTCTGAAATTCCTTCAGAATTTCCATTTTCCATTTGCTTTTGTTGTCTCTATTTTAGCACACTGCTGAGTTTCACTTCCCTCCTAAGAGCAAATGAGTTTTCCTACACAGAATGAGCTCTGTTAAATTTATAATGTTTATCTCACATGCCCTTATATTTTCAGGTATCAAAGACACTCTTTTTAAATTATTTTCTCATTATTTCATTGGGATTTAATCCTTCAGACCTAGGATTTCAAAAGCAACAAATTATTTGTGGTTTCTCCTGCCTTCAGTATCTGTTTTGAAGCAGCTTTAAAGGGGTCTGATTTTTAAAAGTCCCTGAGTTCAGGGACATCTTTAAGGCCATTTCAGGTGAAGACATTCAGAAGTCAATAATGATATGGAGATGTTGCTTTAGTCAGAAGGCAAAATTGCCAGTGGTTTCAATGTTTTCTTGCTTTAGAATTGCAAGGTGATACTTGGTGTCTTAGTTCATTTGTATGTAACCTGCTTAATGAGAAACACTCTGATTTTAGTTGTCTAGAATTCTTGTTCCAGGCTCATTACCACTTTCTCTTACGTTGCAAATTACTGGTATATGCTGTTGATTTCCCGTCTGCTTCAAATTCCCTGACATGCCCGCTTGCCTTTACCACTAAAGTTGAGTTGGGGGCCTCCTGCCCAGTTTCCAGTTCTCCTTGAGCAGGCTGAATCATCTGCCCTCAAAATGCCAGCAGCTAAACCTAAGAAGGGATTTTCTTAAGTGCTCTTCTAACACCGGTGAGTTGCAGTAGCTTCCACTTAAATGGCGATGGTCCTGACAAGAATAACCTGGTCAAAAGGACAGAAATAGAATGCCACCTCTGTAAGATGATACATTCCTTTCTCCCTGCCTCACCCCATGTCCCATAAACCAGTGATTCAACAGGTCAGTCGTGCAGGAATCTTTAACTCTCTGCAGTCCTCTGTTGCTGGCTTCTGCCCAGGGACTTGTTAGAGCCCTCCCTCACCATTCTCATTGTCACTCGCCATTTCCTGCCTGGTTTGGGTCTTGGTTTGCTGCCATCACCATAGGGGTTAGTAGAAGGCTGGCCTTTCTCCCGCAGAAATATCTTGATGGTTGGTGCTTTGTCTTGTTGATAACGAACTTCTGATGATGATCTCATTTCTGAGTTTCTGTCAGATCTTTCCATTTGGAGAGGTTTATCTCATGTTATTTCCTAATAGTGTTTATCATATTGGCTAGAAACTCCCAGCAAAATCCTTTGGAGTGTAGAGAGTTTGATCCTTTGCAGGTCTTAACATCTGTGCCAGGATGTGTTACGTACCTTGTCTTCCAATAGACCGGTAACAAAATCACAGCCTGACAGCCCAGATGCACTCCAGGAACTATGAGGAAAATTTCAAAATTAAATCAATACTGCAGGAAAAAAAAATTATTCTTATCAGAACAGTTACATTCTGGGGTTCATATTCTCTAATAAAAATAATTTAGTCTGGGTTCCTCATTAGAAGATGTTTAATTGTTTCAGACATAGATATGAGTCTTGACTACATTTAAAATCTTTTTCAAGTCGGTCTTTTGTTCTTTTTCCTGTCTTTTCTTTGCTCCACAGCATTTCGTCAAAGTTCTGCAACCATCAGCACCAGTCTGGAATATATATATTTTATGCTGAAAATGAAGATGCGGTCATGACCAAAAAATTCACTCTCTACGTGAGAAGTAAGTGAGAAAACAATCGCTGTGAAGATTTCTCAAAGTTTGGCTTTTTGCCACTGATATAAATGGAGCTAATTTGTTGCTTTTCCCTTGGTATTTCCCATTTAATTCACAACAATTTATTGTTTAAAATGGAGGAGCACAGGGCAAAAATGTGATTCTTTTCACACGGTGCTGCACTACTGAAATCCAAGCACTGGGTCGGAGAAAATTGCTGGCTCCTTGTGGCTCATGTTTCTTGTGTTGGTCAGGGATGGAGAACAGAGGAAGGAGGAGGAAGTTATTAATTTTTTTCTCTTCCCTTTAGTCTGCCGTAAACAGGGAGGACAGAATAGGAGAAATCACTCATATAATGAGAAAAATAGTACTTCTTAAGAAAACCACAAAGCCCAGGAGCCCTGTAGGATACAACGACCATATTCTAACTCTACAGAGCCAGAATAGATGTGACTGCTGTAGAGACCACATGAGATACACAGTGAGAGGAAACACTTATCCTCATTATGTGCTAGCTTTCTATGGTGTGATTATGCCTTTTTTTTTCTTCCTAATGGCATTTGTGAGTTTATGGAGTTGGTCTGGAGAGCTTTTGGTGTGTGTCACATGTTAGGGCTGCACGCCTCCTACGCCCCTGCCCACAGTTCTCACACACAGGCACAGTCTTGCCTGGTGCTCTCGGTTATCTCAGTTCTGCCGTGTGACTGTAGCATCTCACCCTTGCTCTCGTAATCATTTTTTATTAAATATATTCTTTATACAGGGGTCCTCTGTGCACATTTTGTACTAGCCGGACACCCAGAACTGGAGTGTCAGGGGAGTCCTAGGGCCGACTGCTTGCTCCGAGTCAGAAAAGCAGAAGTCAAGACTTCTGATTTCGGCTCTGCCACTGTTTTGGTCTAGCTGTGCCCATACAGAGAAGTGACTGCTCCCCTTGCCTTGCCCACACTGCCATGCCACAGAACCAAGGCACGGGGCTGGAGGAAGGAGGAGGACCAAGGGCTGCAGCCAGCTCTCACAGTGGGATGCAGAGGGGCTATTTTGAAAACACAGAAGCAGATCTTGGTGTCAGCAGACGTAGCTTTGCCACATAAATGTAAAGGTTTTGGTCACTGAGGTGGTGACAGAAATTGTCTTGTGTTATCTTGTTGCAGAAAAGCCTGAAGTAACGATGCAGTTGTTGTTCAAGCAGATCTTGTGCATCGCTGACAGTTACCCTGCCTCATCCTGGGTTTGGAGGAACTGTCCCGAACTGAACTCATCCAAGTAAATCTTTTTGATTCATTGCAAAGACCCTATCTGAGCTACTCTTGGTTAAATGCAGGCAGGCCTGTAAGAAACTAAGTGTAAAATGCACTCTCGACCATCTGTACGAGGGGACATGGTGGCCCACTCCAGGGGAAACAGATCACCAAAAATAGGGAAAGTTTTAGATTTTTTTTTTTTTTTGCATCAAATCAAGTCTATAAAGATCTGTATCTCAGGCTCTTTACACTGAAATAAACCCCACTGGATTTACATCAACAGTTTGGTAGTTACAAAGTCCGATCTAAGTTTTTCTCTTGGCCTGTCAAACTTAAGAGGCCATTCAGGGAATGCATTGGTTAATACGGCTTGATTAATTGGTTAAGCTTTGATTAATACAGCTGTTACAGTGACCTGTAACCAAAGCCAGTAAAGTCACTAACAGTGTTTCCAGTAAATTAGTGAGAGTGTTTCCATTTCCTCTATTTGTTTAGGGCAATGAGTCAGGCCCTAAAATTTCAAGAGATGCTGAAACAGCTTTGAGCTGTTTCATGAACTCTGCAGTTTTTATTTTAGATGTGCCAAAAAAAGCTAATAAACCCACAGTGCAGAAGAGTACTGGGTCAAATTATGTTTTGGAAGATTGTGGATAAAGCTGCAAGTATTTTAACTGCATATAAAAAAATATCTAGACCACTTTCTCATCCATAACTCTGAAAAGGCTTCCTAACATCAATCTGTTTGTGCAGAAATGGAAGAGGAAAGAAAACATCCAGCTAGTGAGTTTAAAATACTCCTTAAAACAGCTTTCTGGAAAGAAAATGCTGTGACATTTCTTTTCTTGGGAACTTCCACGTGTAGGAGCCACACGTGTAGAGCTGAATAAATTTTATTTATTTACTTACCTCCTCCTTTATTTATATGGACAGTAAATTAGGCAGTGAGTTGATGAATGACAGAAAATCTAAAAGTCAAAATTATCTCTGTGTGGGCTCCTTTTGAGCATATATACTCCCTTGAGTATAACATTCCCTCTTTCTACATGTCAGGTCTTAAATAAGTAATTAATACAGGGTGGATGCTCTCCATCTTGAGTGACAGAAACTCCGTGGCTGAAATCACATACCTTCGGGGAAAGGAGTTAGAACTTTTACTGTGGGTTCCTTTGGTATTTATTGTTTTAGTAGCAGCTCATTTGGAGCTGCTCAGTGGTTTGAGTGTTTGAGGTAAAGGTGAAACCAGTGAGAATAAATGTGGTAGTGGGAGTTGTGACAGCTGGAGGTCCCGGAGGTCAGAGGGTGCAGATGCCCTGCCAGGACAGTGGTGGAAAGTAAGAGGGAGCCCAGTGTAGAAGGTAAGGAGCCCGGTTCACCCTCCTCCGGCCCTGCCATGTCCATCACCAAAAAATGAGACTGGCAACTGCTCTGAAGCCTCACTCTAACACTGACAAATAAAGTACAAGCCCGTCTATCTCTCCCTCCCTCCCTCCCTCCCTCCCTTCCTTCCAACACAGACATAAGTCATGTTTTGAAATATCCTACCTTCTCCCTTGGAAAATGCCACTGTGAACAAAAAATCAAAACTGGTTTGCTTTCTTTTTCAGCTGTACAGAAGAAATCACTGAGGGGATTCACAACTTCTTGCCAGAGAGGAGATCCCTGGGCTCATGGATTTCAAGCAGTATTTTAGATGTAAAGGAGACAACAACAACCTTCTCTGTTGAGTGCTGTGCAAACAATTCTGTTGGTTCAGCCTGCGAAAAGAGTTTCATTAACCTGTCAGGTACCATAACCAGTGCTTTAGTACCGGTTTTCTTAATTACACCTGGTGTAGTAGAACTTACAGTATTTTTTTATCTGGCTGAATGGCTGACTGTGCAATGGCATTGCAGGTAAAACACAAGCACTGTGTATATACAGTGTGGGAAGCGGTCGGTGAATAGAAGATGCCTGTCTCTCTTCTCTGGTCCAAAAGCTTCCCTCATTAAAATGAGCAGAAATTTCACATTAATAGGAAGTGCAGGATGGAACTGTGGCAATGTTGGGGTCTGCTTTTTTATTTCATCTTAGTAATCCCTACCTGAAACCTGGAGGCATCAGCTTTGGGATGAGCTGAAGCCACTTTGGTAGCTGGTGTCAGGTGTTGGCTCTTGTTCCTCTCCTAGAGATCACTGCTGGGCTCATGGGAGCTCTCCTTACCTCATGGAGGTCTTTGCATGCCTGAGCAAGGGCATGACTCAGTCAGCAGACCCACTCAAGGGACAGCAGGAGGGAGTACCAGGGGAGAGACCTCCGTAAACTGCTGTCAGCAGGTGGCCCTGGCTAAACCCTGGTTTGGGAACTGCTGTGCAGTCTCTCTTCTTGTTGAGGGCATGAGAGCTTCCTTCCTTGTTGAACAAGAAAGTCAATATGATTATTTTCCCATGCGGTTTATACTTGTAACACCATATGCATTCCATAGGGCAAAATATTTCAGTTAGAGGGAACATGCTATGGCACCTGGGGAGAGTTTTGAAGCACCCAGATATTTGCAGTACAGAGGATTCCTCTGTCGTGGATAAACAGGCTGTTTGCTGCTTCTGACTACAGCTGGCAGGTGCTGTGATCACTGCTAAGAGTTTGAGCATTTATGTTGAAATTGCAATAGAAAGTAAGCATAACACTTATGCTCTTAGAAACCACCAGAATATGAGGTTTGGTTTCATGTAGCACCCACCTGCCCATCGGCACCTTATAACATGGTCCTGACTCGTTCAGAGAGTTCCTGACTGAACAGCTGAGCAATGCTCCGAGCAGGTTGTGTACAGTCCATCCATTGATAACTGGTGCTTCAGTATCTGACATACATTGCCTGGGGGAAGGCGCAGGGAGAGAAAGGAAATGTGATGAAAAGAGGAATTGTTTATTCCTGTTTATGTTCACAATGTCCAATCTACAGATCACACCAACAACTCTGTGCATTTAGATTTATTAATGCATGTAGCTTTTTTTTTTTTTTTTTTAATAAAAACTGATGCCAGAATTACCCAGCACTTAAATCCTCCTGCCCAGCTCCTTGCTTTGCTCCAGGCTCCATCTCCTTCCCCGCGCAGAGGAGGTTCAGGCGTGAGAAGATGGCGAACTGGCGGAACCGACCAAGCCACCATGGGTTCTTCTTGCGCCTTTAGCTGTACACACGAGCTCCGATTCAGTACGTAGTAATATGTATCTCTTAAAGTTGCAGGAGCCGTTTCTTCCCCCCTGGACAATGCCGCATTCTATGTCTCTGTTGGATTTTTCCTCCTATTGATCGCTTTTTTGTTTGTATTCATTTTTCATAAATACAAAAAGGTAAAAACAAACATAAACAACCAAACATAAATACCCTCCCCTTCTTCTTTTGTTCCTACCAGGCTGTTCCTTCTTCTCTGGGACTTATTCTACTTTTTTTTTTCCTTCCAAAGCAATTTAGATATGAAAGCCAGTTGCAAATGATTCAGATGATAGGCCCGTCGGATAACGAATACATCTACATTGACTTCAGAGAATTTGAATATGATCTCAAATGGGAATTTCCCAGGGAAAACCTGGAATTTGGTGAGCAGTCCACAGGGAAACCCACAGTGCTGGAGTAGTAGCCTGTGGTGTAGCAGCTGCAAATAATATTGCCATATTGTGTCTTGTAGGACAGGTCCTTGGTTCTGGGGCTTTTGGGAAAGTGGTGAATGCGACAGCTTATGGAATTAGCAATGCAGGAGATTCAGTCCAGGTCGCAGTCAAAATGCTAAAAGGTATGATAAACTCTGGGTGCCTTTCACAAGCGGTGATGCATTCTAGCAGCTCCAAAGCAGAAGGGGTGTTGGAAATCCCTTTATACACAGACTTGTAGCAGTTACGCCTCACAAATGCTTGGTTTCAAAATCCTTTCAATTTCCAAATTCTGTTTCAGTTTGGAAAGGTATTGCTGAAGTGCCTTCTTCCTGCAGCCTGTGTCTTTTTGTTACACACCACAGATGTGCATTGTTGGGGAAGGATGGAGCTGCTCTGCTCTAAAGAGGATGAATGCAAATTCATAGTGCAGATTGGCCTGCTGGTCACATCGGTCACTCGGTGGACTTTAAAGTCCATTTTTCTTGCAGTGCTGTCTGGCTGTTGCACTCCCTTCGCCTCCTGTGTCTGAGCTAGCTTGTTTGCAAAACTTCCAGCACATCTTCCTGTAGTCTTCTTGGTGACACAAAACAATGTCTTTCCATCCTTCCTTATGGGTCAGACTTCTTAAACCTCTAAACCTCCTTGCTGCTTTGTTCTGGCCTCTCTCCAAACTGTATTGACCCCTTACAAAAGCAATGTCCAGAAGTGAGCCTCTCTGGCAGCAAGCTCCCTGGGTCCCAAGCACCACAATGCCTTTGGTATATAACAGGGTGAGTTTAATGTCAGCAACAGCACCAACACCCTGCTCACCTGTGTGCCCGCACAGTCCCATCCTGCCAGCTCTGCCATCCAGCTCTTCATCCCCTACCTGCACGTGTGCATCAGCTTTACGCTTCCTCCATCCACACCTTTGCAGTTGTCTTCATGGAAGTTCATCTTGATCATTTTTGTTCACGTCCCCGGTTCACTGAGATCATGAGGACCAAACGCTTGCTGAAAAACAAGCCTAAAGCTATTACTGAAATGCAGGGTGGGCTTCTTAGCTATTGGATCACAACTCTTTGTGTGCCACATGGCTTTTGAAACATTTTTTTTTTCTTAGCATTTCTCTCCAACAGGGTTGACCACCATTTTTTCTGTGCTTGTGAACACCTTAGTATGCTGCTATCATTCCTTGCCAGCCTAAGAATGACAAATGTTAACATTTTATGACTGCTTTCCCAAGCATTCAAATGATACACACTCACAAACACATTTATTTTCCACCTTTGGCTAAATCTTTTTATACTGTACAAAAAATTTTAGGATGTCCCCAAATGTCAGTCCAATTAATTTGAAATGAAGACTTGCATGTGACAAAGCATCACAACCATTTACATTTCTAATTCTTTGCTGGAGATTTCCAAGTCTGTGTTACTTTTACAGAAAAACCTGATGCTTCAGAAAAAGATGCTCTAATGTCTGAGCTGAAAATGATGACTCACATTGGAAGCCATGAAAATATTGTGAACCTACTGGGAGCTTGTACGGTGTCAGGTAACTTGTGGAAAGGTACCAATTAAAATGTTCAGACTAGGACTGCTGAACGAGGACCCCTGAACAGAAAAGAAGTATCACAAATTGATTACTGAAAGCAGTATTTAAACTGTCCAAGCCATAATTAATCACTTGTTCGTCAGGCTGCTCTTCTCCTCTTCACCCCCGAATCCTGTCTTTGCCCAATGAATTTTGCTGTTCTGTGCCAGCAGATGAAATGAAATCAAACTTAAGGTCATGTATGTATACAGAAATGGGTCCTTTCTAATCAAACTTCCACAAGTGACACAATAGCCCTTCTATAGAAGAGCTTTTCCTGTTACAATAGTGATGGCACTGATACTAGCCAGTTTACTACACGAAAAGAAAAAGCTTAACAGCATAAGGTACTTTGTATCCATGTGATTCTGTTCACATAAAAAAAAATATTTTATTTTATTTTATTTAAAATCATATGGCTCACCAAACAGTGAGGTTGTAGAAAGAAAGGCAAAAATGGCTAAAGGCTAGACAGGAAAGAAAAGAAACTGAAAAAAGAGCAGGAAACAAAGAAAAAAGAAGAGAGAAGTGAATAATGAGAAGAGAGAACTTTTTAAAGGACTGAATGCAAAAATAAACTGAAGATGGAAAGAACTAAGCAAAGGTGGGCTAAGATAAAAAAGGCAAGGTATTATCACTAATTAATTATTGTGTGACTTGTGATATCATTGAGGCAACATATGTGGATATTCCTGTCCCAAGAACTCCCTCTCTGACCCGTTCAGCAGTGAACAGGAGCGGATGGAGAGAGGCTGAAGAACAGATCACCTTGGGGAAAGGCCAGGGCTTACCCAGTGTTTGCCCGTATCATGAGCTGTAACACCTGCCACTGAAAAACTTGACAGATTTTCTGCCACAGAGATTGATTAAGTCAGAAAGACCAAAGATAACAATTAACTCTTGTTTCCCCAGTTTGCATCAACAGCAATACTGTCATGCAAAGATGTTTGAGGCATAAGAGGAAAGCGGAGAAATACATTGTTGGTTGTGGCTTTAGCTGATTTGAAACTATACAGGCTGCCACTGCCTTCTGGAAAACCCATTAAGTGTGATGGTGTAGGCAGGAGATCCGCAGGGAGACCTGTTCAGTCTGGCAGGATAGGGCAGGGACGCTTCCAGCCTTATCCAAGTCCCGTGTTCAGAAGCATTTACATGGCTCTCAAGACTCCACATCCGTCCTCTGAGAGACTTTACAGGCGTTTCACCCTGTGTCCTACCTTGATTGACAGGGGGCTTCTGGCAGAAGTGCCCACAAATTTATATTCGGTCTTTCTGAGCCAGAAGTGGTGATGCCACTGTAAGACTTTTCAGGGGTGATGTGTGACCACTCTGAGCTCTCCCTGGGCCGTTTGCTCTGCTCCTGCTGGCTTGTGATGGCTTTCCTTTGAGCCTGCCTGGTCAGGAATTGGAGGTATTTTCCCTTTCTTGAGAAAATGGCCTGGCCAGTGCTCCACTGAGACACATCCCCTTGCAAGGTCTTTCCCTCCTACTGGTTGTCTCAGCAAAGTGTGCTTGGGTTCAGGTGGCCTTCATGGAAAAAAAAAAAAGGATGTTTCTAGAGCATCAAGGTAGTGCAGATAAACAAAGGGGCATAGGTCAAAGGTTATCAATTCACACCATCAAAATAATTAGGAGGGGTCATCTTTTGCTTAAACCACATATGGTTTAGACAATATGTTGCATCTTTATAGCCTGTGCCGTCCTCCCCAGTGTCATGGGTATGGGGAAGGTTGTTTGTGCCTTCATAGGAATTTGCAATCCACCTTGGGAGATGTACCACAGGGAAAAATCAGCTACACAGACTTTCCAAGGGGACATTACAGCCAGTAATTATGGTCAATAAACATTACCTGCCCGTCAGTACAGGTTGTGTACCTGCGAAGGAATGTTTAATACAGATTAGTCCTGGGAAAAGATGAGGCATCGTTAGGGCTTTAATGAGGAGAGTGCTATAGATAGGAGGAGGCATTTACATTTCCAACTATTTCAGGACCAATTTACTTGATATTTGAATACTGTTGCTATGGTGACCTTCTGAACTACTTAAGGAGGAAGAGAGAAAAGTTTCACTGGACACTGACGGATATTTTTAAACAGCACAATTTCAGCTTTTACCACAATATCCATTTCAACCAAAATTCCAGGTAAATCTTTCAGCAACAGTTTAATACTTTATAAAGCTACTGTCTCTTTTTAAGCTGCGTTCTCAGCTGTGCTGTAAACTGGTGAAATTACTGAATTCTTGATAATGTGCCTTCACATACTTTAATAAGCAATGCCTTGGGAGGAAATGATATTTGATTCTTCTTATGATGTTCTTTGCACTGGACTGTAAAAGACAAGCAATTTCTTCTTTCTCTTTCTAGCTTTAAGAAGACCCATGTCAGTGCCCAGATTTTTAATAGCAATAACTGATTGTGTTTTTTTACTACAAAAGAGTTTATGTGTAGAAGATTATGTCACCCACTGTGAGTAACCTTTGAAAATGTGTCACCCACTCCAGGAAGGGAACTCACCTGAAGTATGGTGTGAATACAACTCTATGCAGAGAGGATGAATTTGAAATCGCACAAAGACAGAATATTAATGTGGCATCTGGATCAAATGGGATTGTGCTGTATTCGGAGGAAGGTAAGAACTTAATTGCTGTTATCTCTAGTAATTCTGTTGTTATTGTATTGATTTATATTATTGATCTAACTAGACTAGACACAGTGATGCAGGAAACCCCTTTCTGTCTCTCTGGCAGAAATTTTGCTGGAGAACGATTCAATAACGTGTAAAACCTCAGGCTTACATCATGCTATACGTAATATTTGAGTATAATCAGCATACTCCTTATTTTGTGTCTGACCAAAGGAAGCGAAAGATGGATGCTCTTTGTGATGTTGTTCTTGGTAGGAGCATGTGAAAATCCTTATAGCAGTCTGTAGAATTGATCAGAGAGTGAGGAAGCCCACAGAAAGCTCATATTGTGGTTATTTTTTACAGATAAAATTAAATATGCAAGCAGACAGATGGATGAAGAAGAGGATTTTAACGTGCTCACTTTTGAAGACCTTCTTTGCTTCTCTTATCAAGTTGCCAAAGGAATGGAGTTTCTTGAGTCCAAATCGGTATGGTGAAGGGTAGCAAATCGTTTAGATAGAAGAGACGGTAAAAATAGGTCAGTTTATGAAAGGCAGACTGAAGAACAGAGCCACACAGTGGCAGGCTTGAACTATACCTCCTTCCCCGGCTTTACAGCAAAGACGGGGTTGCAGTTCTAGGCATGACTCTGAGTAAGGAGTGGCTGCACACTTCTGCTTGCTCTGGCCCTGTCCTTTGCCACGAGCATCCAGGATGTTCATTCTCCAAACGGTTTAAGTGGAAGGAAGCAACCAATTCAGAGACTTTTGTAGAAGACAAGGGAATTAACTCCTTCTGGTATCAAATGCTGCAGAGTGTTAACCCATCCTTTCCTTCTAAGTGCATTCACAGAGACCTCGCTGCCCGGAATATACTAGTGACCCATGGAAAAGTGGTGAAAATATGTGACTTTGGCCTTGCCAGAGATGTAGTGAATGACTCCAACTACATAGTCAGGGGCAATGTAAGTTCCTGAATGCTCTCTATTTTTCATACCATTGTAAAAATGATGAAAAACCCAGACAGTGAAGCTTTGCATTTTTAAATTCCCTGTTAGCTCTATAGAGATCTGCACAGTGCAGAAATCTCACTTTTTCCTGCCCTTATAAATACCGAAATCAAACTAGTGATAGCACTGTAAATGAGATGATACCCATATCCTTTCTACAGCACACTGAAATCCATTGGTGGAAGTACTGGGAATTGTGTGCTGTTATGGACAATAATAGTACAGGGGCAATAGTGTATGTGTGGGGTACACCAGACCCTCCAGCTACCTGAAGAAGTACAGGGTGGACATCTCCATCTGAACTACTCACCCTGGAAGCCAGGGAAGGGAATAAAGGTCTTCCAAGGCTGAGCTCATCTCCTCCTTAAATAGCCATATAAAACGGATGAGATTAATTGGCTCCTTAGAAGTGCCTATTTCTCTCTATAAGGGAAATTTAAAGGGGCTACTAAGAGAGGCACAGCTTTTCACACAGCAAACATGACTTGATCCTACTCAAGCAGTGAGAACTACAGTGAGTCATCTAGAAAACCTGTGTCACAACATGACTTGGCCTCCTTTCCCTCTGTACAGGCTCGTTTACCGGTTAAATGGATGGCTCCTGAAAGCTTATTCGAGAGAACATACACAATGAAGAGTGATGTCTGGTCTTATGGAATATTACTATGGGAAATATTCTCTTTGGGTATGTTCTGTAACACAACAAAAGAGTACTGCTTGGTTTTGGCAGCTTCTGAATTAACATGTATTCTCCAATATATTTTCCACAGGTGTAAATCCCTACCCTGGTATTCAGGTTGATACAAACTTCTACAAATTGATACAAAGTGGATTTAAAATGGACCGACCGTATTATGCTACAAAAGATGTGTAAGTGTATTTCATAAGCGGTGCACAGCACGGGAATTTAAATTTACTAGGTCACTGTTTGCATGAACTTTTATTTATTGTACACTGTACCTTGCTCAAAAAAATCTCAAAAGGTGAGATCTTCCTCTAATTCTGAAAAGGGCTGCTTGATTGTGTAGGTTTTGTCCTAAAGCAGAAATGGTCAACACTAAAGGTCATGTGTGTTTGAAAAGACTAATTTATTATCTGTATTTGATTGTGCCTTTCTTTCTCAGGAACATCGTTGTTCTCAGATCACAGCCTTCTTTTCCTTTTTTCCTTTTCTTTTTCTTTTTCTTTTTCTTTTTCTTTTTCTTTTTCTTTTTCTTTTTCTTTTTCTTTTCCTTTTCCTTTTTCCTTTTTCCTTTTTCCTTTTTCTTTTTCTTTTTCTTTTTGCAAAAGCTATGTTATACCATACTCATTTTGGATATTAGCTAAATCATCTTTGGTGATTTTTTCTAAACTACTTTTTTTTTTTTTTTGATTGAGTTTTAGTGCGTTTGATTCAGTTCCAGGAAGCTAGGGATCCTCTTAGAGAAAAACCCTGGCAAGGAAGGGTTGGTAGGAGCTATTCCTGTGCTCTCAGCACATGATTTTGAGCCCGTGCCTGGGTGGACTCTGCCCAGAGATGGACTTCAGAGGACAACAGAAGAGAAGGTGATGGGGAGCTACGAGACCTTGAGCATGGAGGAAAGGGAAGGATTTTAGGTTGTGTCTTCTGGCAGACGTTTTCATAGATAGGGACTCAGTGCCTTGGTATAACTCTGTTGGTAGCAACTCATCTCATTGTAGAAACTGTAATGGCATTAATGGTACAGGTGAATCTGACAGATTCACCTGAGAAAGATTGCTGTGGGGCTTAAAAATACCAGGGAATGTATTGACCTGGTAAGTTTGCAAGGGACATTATCAACTAGGCACTGCACTGGTTCCTGATGAAACTGTGAAATCTCTAAGGTGGTGTTTAAACTTCAGAAAGATGACCAATCTGATAGCTTTCTACGATGCTATAACTGGTTGGTTGCATGAGGGGAGGGCAGCGGATGTCATCTACCTTGACTTCAGCAAGGTTTTTGACACTGTCTCCTATAACATCCTCATTAGGAAACTAAGGAAATGTGGGCTGGATGAGGGGACAGTGAGGTGGATTGAGAATTGGCTGTGTGACAGGACCCAAAGGGTAATGATTAATGGATCAGGTTCAAGCTGGAGACCTGTAACCAGTGGTGGCCCCCAGGGGTCAATACTTGGCCCAGTTCTGTTCAACATATTCATCAGTGACCGGGACGAGGGGACAGAGTATATCCTCAGCAAGTTCGCTGATGATACCAAACTGGGAGGGGTGGCTGACACCCCGGAGGGCTGTGCTGCCATCCAGCGAGACCTCGACAGGCTGGAGAGCTGGGCAAGGAAGAACCTCATGAGGTTCAACAGGGAAAAGTGTAGGG
>VXAK01021018.1:120440-139094 GCA_013399435.1 Arenaria interpres
TTTCCCCCCCCGCCACCCCCGCGTATGCACTACACCGCCCCGCGGGGCCGGCCGTGTGTACAGATGTACAGTGTATGTGTCTCGTCGTCCGGGGGAAGCGTGGCCATCTCTTTATTAATATTATTATTATTATGTTTGGGTGGGGTTTTGTTGTTTTTTTTTTTCACCCTGGAGTTTGTTAGATAAAAAGCGGGGAGGGGGGGAGGGGGGCATTGCCTGCCAGTCCACCCCCCCGGTGAATCTCAGGGATCGGTCCAAAAGACCTTAGAAATGTTGTTGGGCTAACGATGAATTTTAACAGGAAAAAAAAAAATAATTAAAGCACATTTTTTTTTTTTTAAACTTTATATTTTTTTCTTCTTGTAATCGCAAACATGCAAGATGTTCATCCTGCCCTAAGGGCCAGAGCAGACAAGATAAGGCACTGTTTAAACGTTCAGAAGTGAATTGCTTAATGCTAGACACTTGTAAAAGAGCCCATAAATCCCGTGCTGATAGTCACCCAGCCAGATTTATTAGCCGCAGTGCAGAGAAATTGGAAGAACGAAGTCTCCTCTGAAAAAGGTGTCCCGTCACGCTGGAGTGAGGAGCCTTGCTTGTGCCTGCACAGTACGACTGCAAAGTGTCTGGTGCCATTTTGGAATGTCCCATCATTGAAATTGTGTGCTATTTCTCACCTCCTTACAAATTTTGGCTTCTTTGGAGTTTTTTTCCAGTTCGTTTTCCAAAGCCTCCTTGGTTTTACCAGCTTTACGAAGGCTTCATTGCAACCCCACCGGGAGAAGAAATCCTCAGATGAGCACCGTGCTCCACCAGAATCCACCCTGGCCAGGCTGTGGCCCATTTCCACGTGCTGGCTAGATAGTGGGGACCAGGACAGAGATGCCAAATGACTCACCTGGCTGGAGATGAAAACAAGAAAAGTCCGTCTGTTTGCCATGTGTTCTTCTTCCTTATGGCTGGGAGAAACCCCACTGAGAAGTGAGGCCGTGCAGCTGGGCTGGGGCAGCTGCGCTGCAGCCCATGGCTGGGGCCGGGTGTGGGACCAGCTCATGTGGGCTTGGACCCTGGCAGGGGTGGCAGCACTGTCCAGCCTCAAACATGTTATGCGGGTTTCTGATTTCTCCAGCATTCGGCCCCGTGCTTTCCCATTTTTCTCATCAAATTTATTTAAGATATTCCATTTGCCTTCTTTGGGGCAGTTTGTTTTTCACCTTGCTGGCCCTGTTCCCATCTTTTTGCTGAAATCGAGTCCAAATGCCAGCAGGATCTCCAGGACTGCACGGGGAAGATTGGTTTGCCGGGTCCTGGGCCCATGGACATTGTAGCTCTCTCTACATGGGAGATCTTGGGGAAACGTTGGGCACCAGCCCCGAAGCCTCCGTGCTGGGTTTTGGCTGCGTGTAGCTCCATAGCTTGCTGGGCCAGGGGCTGGGTGCTGGCTGGCAGGCCGACAGTGAATGTGTGGCCATGCAAACCTGATCCGGGGCTCCTGCGCTTGGGGGGAGACCGTGGTGGGAGGCAGCACCTTCGGTGCAGGGAACCTGCTTGATTTTCTGCCTCGTGCGTAGTCTCTGAAGGGGGTCTCACCAGGAGACATGGGTGCAGCACCCAGGAAGTTATGGGCTTGACACACACCACACACCACGTCTTGCTGGGTCCAATGTCCATGGTTCACTCTGGACCAGAGGGAGGCAGGAACCAGATCCATCCTTCTTTGCCTCTAAAGGGTCCGTGGATCTTTCTGGAGGAGCTGCTTCCCTGGGGACATCCCTAGAGCTGAGCAGCACCCAGAGCGAGGGGCTTGGCTCTGCAGCACTAGCCTTACACCAGGCGGAGGAGAGCAGTTACACCAAGGATGGCCAAACTAGAAGGGCCTTGCAGGCACCGTGACCCACTCCTTCCTCTGCGCTCTCCCCGAGGGGGCACAAGGGCTGTTGGGGGGCAGTGGCCGTGCCAGCAGCCGGGGTGCGGGCAGCCCCGGGCGGTGCCGTCCGTCCCTTCGAGGATGCCCTCTGGCGCCCAGGGCCACCCCCGCAGCATTGATCCCCGGCCCGGCTGCTGCCCGAGTTGCTACGCGTTGCTGCGATACGCCTGTCAATAAACCCTGTTTGGATTGTGGCGCAGAGCGCAAGGTTTGTTTGTTTAGTGGTTAGAGGTTCAAAAGTCGGCATTGTCCCACTGCAAACGAGCACAAGTTTTTTCTCCCTAAGGAAAAGCTGGCTGCGGCAAGAGGGAGGGAGAGATATCGGTGGGCCCTTCTATTTGCTTCCAGGAATAATTAATGGCAGCGCGGAAAAAAAAGATGACCACGGAGTTACGAACGGCCGTCAATAAGTAAATCAATCACGCAGGACCTGGGGGTGTAAGAGGTGCTGCTTGGTGTGGTTTTGCTGGCATTTCTCCGTGCCCCAGGGCTGAGGTAGCACGGGGCTGGCGGAGCCCAGGGCTCCCCACCGCAACGCTAGCACATGGCCACCCCCAGCACCAGCCCGGGCACAGCAAGATTTGGGACAGTTCCTCTAATCCTTCGGCAGCGTGCTCCTGGTTGTCTTTAATGCTGAAAGTATGAAGATTTCCACTGTGTTTCCAAAGCATTTCTCTTGCCTGTAGGACTTTCAAGAAAGAGAGTTGCCCCCCTTGAAGTCCACTGCTTGATGTCCACAAAGGTTTCCAAAAACTTCACTAGAGACACATGAATAAGCTTGACACATTTTAAACATCCCCATTACAGATTTCTTCCCCTCTTTGATAGCAAACATTCATCTTCTGAGGTCTCCTCAGATTCTTGATGGTGGCAGTGCAGAACCTGAATTTCTCAGTGTAAAAAGGAACCGACCGAGCAAATTGTATCCACACCCAATTTCAAACATTTCCCCCCTCCCATCCCCAAACAAATAAACCAGCAACCTTCCGGCTTCCTTTATACTCCTCATGCACCATAAAGGAGCGTAAAAAGACGCAAACTGGGTATCTTGTTTATTTGGGAGGATATTTACAAGTGCCTGAACCTGTCCCGTGGCTGGGCTACAATGTTGAACCTGAAGCACCCTTTGGGAGCAGTGAGCTGGTTGTGGTGACCCCATGGGTATTTTTAACCCTCACGGAGCTCCTCACCGTCCCGCAGCAGCGAGTTGAGCTGAACTGATGGGGCACGATGGGTCAGAGCTGCTGCTGCACCTTTTGTGCCTGACAGGGACTGGAGTCGGTGTCCTTGGAGATCCTCTGCCTGGGACAGATAAAATCCAGGAAACCAGAAAGTTTGGTCCCAGTATCGCAGGATGACAGTCCCCCGCTCCCCCTCTCTTGACAGGTTTTCCGGCTCCTATCACCGTACAGTTACAAAGCACTTAGGATCCCTTCTCTCGGCTTAGCTCTCAGCCAAATATGAGTTTCTTAAGAAAGCTCTTTGAGTTTTGGGCAAGAAATGACCGTGTGTCATAGCCCACCATGGGGAGAACAGTAAGGTCCTTAGACAGAGGACTTGGATGGCATCTAAAGCAAATGTCCACTTTCTCTCATCTTGAGTATCTTCTAGGGGCACGTTATGTGTACTCGGCCTGATAGCTGAGTGCTCTGGGTCTACAGTAAGAAGACAGTGAGCTTTTTAAAAAGTAAAAAAAAACAACTTATATCAGCAGTAAGCACCAACTTGAGACACCCACCCCCCCACCACACCCCCTTTTGACCACATAGTGGCTTTGGTGAGGCAGGTTATTTCCATCTGTGGGTGAAGCAGTGGCTAGAAACACACATCCCAGCCGTGTGACAGAGGGCAGAGCTCATCCTTCAGGAAATGAGAGGGTTTTTGCTATGTGTGACATCAATCCTGGCTCCAGAGGTTTGTGCAAGGCCATCAGTTTCTCTTTGCCTCTCCATCAGTGGCTGGAGTGGAAGAGGAAACCACGGAGTTTACAATTCTGTTGACACAGCTCTATTGGATGCAGCTCTTCACAGCCAAAATTAACGACCAAGTACTTTCCCTGGGTCCCACCCGGGTAATGGAGCTGTATGCCAAAGTTTAGAGCAGTTACAGCTGAAAACAAAAGTTGAGCTGATGCCAGAGAAGCAGCGCTGGAGGCCTTCCAGGAGCAAACAGCTTGTAAATGGTAAGGAAAGTCAGCAGGACACGAGTCTGCTGAAGGCACATCCAGCTGCATGGGTAGCTCAGCAAGAAAACAAAGGCCACCTTCATGTGAGAGTGGACAAGATGGGTAACCTGATGCAGCAGAGGACAAGTGCCAGGGAAGTGTGAGCTAGGAAGCTCCCTAGTAAAACACCTCTGGTGACTGGGGGAAAGCCATGGCAAAAAAGGAACCTCTGGGGACAGATGGGGCCAAACTCTCCTGGAAGCCTTGGCAGCCCTCTGGGTTTTGCTCCAGCTGAGCTCCTTGGTGGAGTTGGATGTTCTCTCTCTCCTCACTGGTAAGAAAGGGCTGCTTCCTTCTCACCTGCATGTTCTGCCACGCTGTGACTCAGGTGAACATAGGCAGTTTCTTCTAATGAATGGCTTGGCTTCTGCAATGCCCCCGGTTCCATTCTCAGTTTTCAGCACTTTCAGAAGCTAAACTTACCTTCTTTGAAAGAGGAGGACAGACACTTGCTTGCAAAGGGACAGGAAAAATTTGAGCTATTCACTAAAACAAATAGTTTGTTGCCAGGAGCCTGGAGCCAGAGACCCAGGAATCCCTTTCCAGCCCTGTATTTCTAAATTGAAGTATCGTCTATTTTGCAATGACACCCACTGGATCCCCCTGCAGATGCTTTTGAAGTACAGGAAGCATGAGAAAAGAGAGGATGAAAACTCATGGGTGATTCTTGTTTCATGCTCATGCAGATGTCTAGATACAGATCTGTGGATGCAGCAGGCCACAGTCCAATCTACCATTGGCAAGATAGCAGGTAACAGGAATAATTTTCCTCTTTTTCCTATTTTCCTCTAATTATAATAATATCTAACCTAACATAATATCTAACATTATCTATCTATCTATCTATCTATCTATAATAGATAATCTATCTAATGTAGTATCTAACCTATCAGTCAAGGTAGAGGTTTTGATTCAATTCCTCAAATAAATAGAAGTGCATCATTTTCTTTCTTAAAGGTCTTGTGTGCTTCATAGAATCACACAAGGGATTGTGTTGGAAGGGACCTTTAAAAGTCATCTAGTCCAACCCTCCTGCATCAAACAGAGACATCTTCAACTAGACCAGGTTGCCTGTCCAACCCAACCTTGAATGTTTCCAGGGATGGGGCATCTACAACCCCTCTGGGCAACCTGTTCCAGTGTTTCACCACCCTCATTGTAAAAAAATTCTTTCTAATATCCTAAATCTACCCTCTTTTAGTTTAGACTTCTAACTGCTCATTTCCAGCCTGCTGATCCCTACCACTTGAACTGAAGACAACTAGTCAGATGCCAAGTGTAACATCTGGACTCGTTATCTGCCTCCCGGCGCTGCTGCACCCAGCTGTAACAGGCAGGGTTGGAAAGAGAGCACTTCTGCTCGTGCTCTTCCAAAAGAAGAGAACAAGCCAAACAGAGCACATGGACTTTTTCTGCTCAGCATTCTTCTTCCCTTAGTCATCCAGGTATTTCTTGGCAGCTGTTGCAAGCTCATGTAGTTTTGCTTTTGAGTCAGATCCTGTTCCCCTGACATGCCTAGTTGCCTTCCATGGAGTCACAGCCCATCCTTCAGATAACTTGTATAGACCCAAAGACCTTTGTGAGAGAAAAGCTGCCTTATCTCTGTCATTCTTTGGAAAGGAGTGTTCCTTGCTGCAGAACATCCCTTCCACTGCAGGCGAGCAAGAGACGCATTCAGCCCTGGAAACTGAGTTTGCTTGTGGAATATTCTTCCATGCCATGGATTGACCATGCAAACAGAAAAATCTCTCAGGGCTACAAGACTTGCTTGGTCCCTCACCTCACTGAGTGACAGCAGAAAGGCCAATTAAGGCTTCCAACAAGGGTTTGCTTGTAAACAAGGCCTTGGAGAACATCCTGCTGCAAAATCGGGGGGAAACTAGGGGCATGATTCAGGGGCCTCCACAATCAGGTGGGTCTCAGGATTTTTAAGATCACAATTCTGCATTTAGGTACCTTGAATGGAAGATGGGCAAGACATGGACAGCAGAGGCTGCCTGAGCCTCAAAAGGTATTTAAGCTCCCAAATCAAGCAGGAGTCAAGAGGCAATAGCATCCAAGGTTTTTCTTCCTTTTTCCGCAGTTTGAAAACGAGCCCATCCCTCTCACAAAGATTGTCAGAAGCGATATAAAGAGCTGTGTAACAGTTAACTATTGAGGCCCCTTTAAAGATAACTCAAGCTTTCAATTACATTTTAGGGAAATTCCAGTCCTTGTCTAATCTAGGGACTTTTTTTGTTGTGATTTGTAAAATTTAAGAACACAAGAGGGAATTTACATTGGCTCTCAGTGAGAATCACCTCCTATCAGCAATACCAAAGAATTTTTATTCTAGCTTAAAATAAAAATGTGCTGCTCTATGAATCATAAATTGCCATAATATAAAAAAATCAAACCACTCATTTTTCCTGTATAGTAAGTACAGTATATTGTTTCCCTGGCAATAATGTTCATTTTTCAGATATTCTTTGATCCTCATCAAGATGCTTATATGCATTTATAGATGTAGATGTAACCACAGTGAGCTGAAAAGGGGTCTTTAAAAACATCTTGTGCAACAACTCCCAGGAATGTAGTGACTCAGAAGAAAAAGTGACTTTCTCTTATCAGAAACGTATTTCTTCCTCCAGGACTTCAATCTAGAAACATGATCCTTTCTGTTCCCAGTGATGACACCCTGCTCTTCCAAAGCCAGACCAACGCTGTGGACCTCTCTTTCATTCTCAGTCACTCCTTTCCCAAGCTCCCATCGTGGCTCCAAAGGTGTTTTCCATCCTTGAAGGCTTGGCCTCTGCCGACGGCTCCTGCTGGTAAAACATGCCCCACGTTATCTTTTTGCCTGTGGGCACACGCTCCTGAACTGGGGCAGGAAAACACAGCCTCAACACTGGTCCAACAACAGCAGCTGCCTGAGCAGGGACAGCCAGGTCTGACACGGCGTGGGCTCAGCACCCCCAACAAAGTCCATGGTGGTCCTGGGGCTTGGGGGATTCAGCCTCCTCCCATGCACATCCCTCCCCAGGCATCCTCTGCGGGCACCTGAAAGCCCACCTGCTTCCCCTCTTGGTGTAGAAAAATGATCCTCTATTCCCTGTGGACTGGGAGGTGCCATCACACGGTTATCCTGGTGCTGGCCCCTTGTGCACGAGACAGAAAAATTCAAGTGTAGAACGAGAAAGCAAAGGCTAGAAGGAATTTTTCTGTCTCATATAAGGATTGAGGCCACTTCTGCCACAGGAAGGGAAAGAGCTGGGGCTGCAGTGCTAAGTGGCCCTGGGGGCAGGGGGTGCCAGGCTCCTCTTTCCTCAGTGGCACCTGCTGCCTGCCCACCGAGAGGGAGCCCGGGCCCAGCCAACACAGGCAGCAGGGACACTTACCCCAACCTGGCAGCTGCCAGTGCCCCGTGAGGTTCCTGTGGTCAGTGGGAAGCCCAGACCAGTTTGCGATCTGCTCTGAGGTCCAGAGCAAAGAGAGACCCTGCTGAGAGGCAGCAAATGAACCATGGCAGCTTGCAGAGCCCACAAAAAATAATAATAATTAAAAAAAGTCAGGAAGGATTGATACTCCAACAGCCACTGCTCCTTTCCATCCAGCTCCACTATGGTGTGCCTCCATACCACTCCCTTCCCTGGCCACCCAGCCTGCTCAGCCCATGGTCCCTTCCTCCCAGCACAGGAAAAACAAGGGCTGGCGTGAACTGTTAGGAGCACGTCAGCACAAACCAATGATTCATGCTGGAGGAATCAGCAGCGTGGTTTTATCTGGCTTTAGATGTTTCAAGAAACAGTTCTGACGTTTAATCTCGCTCAGTATATTTTTCCTTTGTGAACATCACGCTTTCTGTACGTTGTTTTACGAATGACTTGAGACTTTGGTTTCTCCCAAATCAGCATGCCTTTACATCCCTTGCAGCAGTGCTCTTCAAATTCAAGTCAGTCCCTGTTCAGAGGCTCTCAGCCTGGCTTCCAGCTGCTCACTGCTCCGGCACCCTGCAGCATCAAAATCCAAGAGCAGAGTACTTGTCTCACAAAGTCAGGCTCAATGTAGTGGCAACTTTTTACTCCAATGGAAATTTCCTAAAGTCATCCTGAACTTGCTCAGATGACAGGAATCTTCCTTGCTGCTGTCAAGAGGACCACTTGATGAGCCATAGTAGCAAAGGTCAGGCTGGACTCCTACATCTGTTCTAATAAATTCAAAAGTCCAGGGAATATTCCTGGGCACTGTGGCTCAATGAGCTGGACTCATAAATGGTTAGCACGGTCCACAGTGAGCTCTTGGCTTGGGCCAACTATTGCTTGCCCAAGGAACTCCTGGGAATGCTTTGAGAGTTAGTAGAAGCAAAGGATTGTTCCCAGGATGTGGTTTGGACCAGGACCTCTGCCCTAGAGGTTAACAGAGAAGTTTTCTGCCTATGGGCCATTTGGTGACAGCTGGCCTCTGTGCTGAGGAGTGATCTGGGACATGGTCAGCTTATGGATGCAGATGTAGTCTCAGATTCATAAATGGCATTGAAATCACATAAACCAGTTTAGGAAAGACATTCCTTCTCATGCTTTTGAAAGAAATTTTGGAGATGTGAACCCAGTGAGATGTCTGAGGGGATCTACATCTTTCTGTTTACTTCCTCAGCAGGAAGGCACAAGGAGCAGAACTGGGGTAGCTTCTCCAGCTGTACTGAAAGTACAGTACTGATTTCTGCTGTAATTGCCAGGAAGCTGCCCAGAATTGAGCCTGTGCTGTTGGTCGGGCTGAATGGCCAGAACGAGGACAGCTGCCAGCATCCATCTGCCAACTCCATCCTCCTGGCAACGCTGACCAAAAGCAACCCGAGTCTTTGCTTTCTCATAGGGAATTGCTACCTGTGTCTTCACCACCAAAAGTGCTCTCCTTGCAGCATCTCTGTGCTGTGGTACCAGAATGGGCTTGGGACACAGTCCAGGAGGGTGTGCTTTTTGCATTAGGAAGGTCTGGGACCACAGATGGTCACTTCCAATCTGCAGCGGAGTCCAGCTGTGGTCCCTGTGCTGCTCAGCTGCTCCACAAGTACCTTCTGCTCGCTGCCTGCACTACCCAGCACTCCTCTGCTTTGTCATTTCCCTGCCCCCTTCACTTCTCCCTCTGCAGAGACATTACTGCTCTGCGACTGCCTGGTGAGTGGATCTGAGTAAAAGAAAGAAATGAAGAGAGAGAGAGATAAAAATATAAAGAGAGAGGGAGCCCCAGAGAGAGAAAGAAAGGACGGAAGAAAGAAAGGAAGAAAGGAAGAGAGAAAGAGAGAAAGAGAGAGAGAAAGAAAGAGAGACAGAGAGAGAGAAAGAAAGAGAGACAGAGAGAGAGAAAGAAAGAGAGACAGAGAGAGAGAAAGAAAGAGAGACAGAGAGAGAGAAAGAAAGAGAGACAGAGAGAGAGAAAGAAAGAGAGACAGAGAGAGAGAAAGAAAGAGAGACAGAGAGAGAGAAAGAAAGAGAGACAGAGAGAGAGAAAGAAAGAGAGACAGAGAGAGAGAAAGAAAGAGAGACAGAGAGAGAGAAAGAAAGAGAGACAGAGAGAGAGAAAGAAAGAGAGACAGAGAGAGAGAAAGAAAGAGAGACAGAGAGAGAGAAAGAAAGGAAGGAAGGAAGGAAGGGAGGAAGGAAGGAAGGCAGGCAGGCACGACACACAAGGTCTCCCGGAATCCCCCGTTACCAGCGGGACAGCTCGTCCCGTCCCGTCCCGTCGGTCCCGCCGCTGTGACTGTGGCGGCACTGCAGTGTCGTGGAACGGCCGGCAGGGGGCAGCACCTCCGCGGGCGGCGGCGGGGCTGGGCCGGGCCGAGGGGAGGCGGCGGAGCCTCCGCCACAGGCCCCCGGTCCCGGGGCAGCTCCGTCCCGGTCCTGCGAGCCTTCCGCCGCTCCACCCCCATCCCTCCGCCTTCAGGAGCGGTGATCTCCACAAGGGGATTTCGGCCGTCTCCAGTTGCGCTCTGCCGGGCCCGACGTACGCCCGTCGGATTGCTGCTGTCAGCACCCCTGCTGCCGGGGTGGCCTGCAGAGAGGAGAGCTGGCGGTCAGAAACGTGTCACCTCCCGGGACTGCGTTACGGCCTCGGCCCGACCTCCCTCGGCTGGCACAGCCTCGCTCCCTTCCCGGGGCTCGTGCCACCGGGGATGAACAGACGGAGTGTCAAAATGGCTCGGTATGCGTTTCCCACTGAGCAGCACAGCAGCACGGAGTACAATTCCGCTTCTCCTCCTCCCTCTACAGGTTTGGTTGGGTTGTTTTTCCTTTCTTCAAGTACTTGTTGCTGCTGCAATACAAGACGTCGGCTGCTGCTGTCATGTGAAACACAACCCCATGAAGCAGAACCTGCAAATGTCTATGGCACCATCCGGAGAGCTCTGGTGGCACTAAAGAAAAGCATTATATGTCCTACATAAACCATGCTTGAATGGCTGAACAGCCCCCTCCTCCTCACTCTTCTATCCTCAGATCTCCACACACATTATACCCCTGGCATCCTTCTTCACAGCTGCTCTCCAAGACTCTGGTCCAAAGCCCATTCAAATCAGTCCTGTTGGCTGCAGTCAGCTTTGGACCATGGCCTAGATCTCCTAAAGCTCCTGGCTTTACGCCTCTTCCATCCCCTCACTCGGAACAGTCTCCGCCTGCCTGAAGGCTCTCTTTCATTAGATTTCCCTTAGTCCCATTTCGTTCGGGATGCCTCTCTGCACTGGGTGAATGATGACTTCAGAGAGCATATTGAGATGTAGTAACGACTATCTAAGAGATGGCAGAAGATGGGGAGATTACTGGCAAAGGGAGGTATCTCCTGGAGCATCACTGGGGAAATAAAAAGGGCTAACAGCCAGGTTGTGCTGGGCCTCAAGAGGGAACTTAAGCAAGGGAAGGCAGTTCTTCAGCAGGCAAGGACGGAATGCTGACAGTGAGGAGAGCATTGAACTGGTACATGCTCTAAGTAAATGAATATATTACCCCAGTTTCAAACAGGATGGTCCTGATGTGGGGAAGTGAAGGTGGTGGCGGGGGTACTCATCAAAAATAGAGCTGGAGCATTTTCAAGGGCTCACCTCATTCAGCTTCCACTGCCTGTAGTCCATGGCATTGCTGACAGGGCTGCACCTAACCTGCTTCTCAAGCTGTCTAGTGTGAGGACTCTTACAGCCTCTCCAAGCAATTTCTTCTGGCTCTTCTCACCATTCCTCACTTTTCTTGCTGTAAGGAAGGGTCCCAAGGCATCTACTCCATCCACAATTCTTGTCATTGCACCCCTCCCACAACAGGTACAGAACAACTCTCTCCTCACCTCTTTGCAGTATCCTTGATACTGGATTCAAGATATCCTTGATGTTTCTAAAACCTACTGTATTTTCTCTCAGTCTCCTCTTACAGCCAATTTTAAATATAAGCTCCTCAGAGAAATGCCTTTGGGGTTTTTTCCACAGCAATACAGGATAAGCAATTTCCACTCTGCAACACAGGATAAGCTTTATGGTTCTTTCTAAAGCTGAATATATAAAGAAACATCAGAAGTGTAACATCCCAGTTTTATACACAAATGCTTGGAAAGCAGAACTTGTAAGGATTGAGCTTGCTGCAGCAGCCTTCAGTTTTCTTCTCATACACATGGGCTTGAGACCCACTCCTGGGTGCTGCAGTTGCAACTTTTCCATCCCTCAGGATCCCCATGCAGAGGATGCAGCAGGGGAGGAAACTCAGGGCTGCACAGTGAACAACCCCCTTCTCTGGTCTCACTTTACACAGAGAGCTCTGAGAGTACCTGAGACTTTCACTCATCGCTTATTCTCTTTCATGAGTTCATCCCTAAGCAGAAGCCTACTGGGCCAGAAGTGTGACTGACGTTCAGCAGTGGAGTTAGGAGGGGTTAGAGGAACAGAAGTGCCCTCCAAGCACTCCCTCTCCCCACTCTTCCAGTGGCTTTGCTGCATCCATGACGCTGTGGGTCACTCTCCTCTGCCTCCCTGCCTGCCTCTTCCTGGCCCCCGGATCCTGCAGGAGCACCCAGCTCCTCCTTTGTATCAAAGCTAGTGCAGATACAAGTGCAGGGTGAGTTGTTTCCGAAAATGAAAGAGATGCCACTTTTTGCTGAGTATTTGGTTGGATCCATGAGCTGAGCTGACTCATCCAGCTGCTTCACGTTTGCTACAGAAACAGCAGGCAGAGAGGGAGCACTAGCATTTTGGATTAATGCAACCTGCCACTGCACACTCAGGCTGGGCTGTGACGGCTTTCCCATTCCTTCCTGTCCATTGATGCTCCCCAGCTCTGCCTTTGCCTGACTCCATCTGCATCATTGCTTTCTGCCCCATGCTTCATTCCATGTAGCCCTGAAGGAGAGGGGGCCAGAAAGCAAATTGTGCCTCTTCTCTTCCTCTCTGCTACTCTCATGGCTCCTAGCCCCAGCTCCTTCCCTGTGCCATGGGGAGAAGAAATGTCTCTCCAGTTGCTCTTCCCCTGAGTGGCTTTTAGCTCCTACTTCATCTTCTCCACCTCCTACTCCAGGCTCCATAACCAGGCACAGAGCCAGGCTGGCATCATTCAAGTGTGCAGAAGAAACACCACAAGTCCCTCAGTCTGATTTCCCCAGCTTGATGTTGACATGGTCTGCAGGTGCCAGCTCGTCTGTTCTTGGTCCTGACCTTAACCTGTAAAAGATTTCCCCATCCTGAGCCTCCCTTTCTTCCCTCTCCCCAGTGTCTGCAGGTTTACAGTTAGTGAAGAATGAAGCCCTGATATATCTAGTGACCACATCTGGAGAAGAAGCGTGGACACTAAGATTTTCCAACAAGCTATTGCTGCTCCCAACCCTCCGTCACCTAATTGTTGGGACTCCACTGGGAGGGCAGGATCCTTTAGATCTTCCATGAGCAGTGCTGGTGTGTGGCTTACCTCACTTCCCAGGGCCAAGTTAAGAGGACAGGATAAAAGCAGGCATAGGAGAAAATGGGACTTTGCTGGAGTGGGACATAAATCTGCCACCCCAAATGGATTTTTATTTCCCACATCTCTGAAGTTTTCCTGACAATTTCCAGTGCCTGCATCTAAACCAATTGGGATGATTTTTCCCAGGAACTGTGAGGCAGGTCTATGAGATGTTTTGCCAAAAAGAGCTATATTTAGAGCCCTGAACAAGCTGCACTGTGTATACCTGAGCTGTAATGACCAGGAACAGTGGGAACAAGCCCCACATCTAACAGTGAATAAAAACTAGTGCAGAGAAACTGCAAGAAATGGAAATATTTGCTAGAATCACAACACTTTTTCTTAGTGTATGGACCAGGAGGAATGTAGAGACAGAGGAACAAACTCCATCACATCACAAGGGGGGATTAAGCTTCCACAGGAAAGGTGCAAGCTACAATTAACAGCTAAGTAAAATACACAAAGCACCTGGTTTCTGTATCATGACTTGTTCTGTAGATGCAGAACAGCATTCCCAGCTAATGAGCTCATTGGCATCATAATCCTGTGACTGTTGAGGTCTTGGCACTACATCAGTTACCTTTTTCTTCACCCTTCTCCACTAATGCTTCCCTCTGGCTTGTCCCCATAACAAACCAAACCACTTCAGCCTCTGTTTGCCTCTACTCTGACCCCTCCTACTTTCAGCTGCCAGCTCATCCTTCTGCCTGTCCACTTGTTGGTGGTGTTGCCTTCCATCACTGCTTGGGGTGCTCTTTCTCTACTCACCTGGTAGGCCCATTCTCTCCACCTTCTGTTTCTTGTGCTCTGGTGAAACTGCTCTTGCTGATGTCTCTAATAAGCTTTTTGATGCCATAAGTTCCTTAGAAAATTCATGAACAACCTGAGAAGCTGTCCTTTGGCTTCTTGGGAGAACGTTAGAAAGAGAAGGGACAAGAGGAACAAGACAGGACACGACAAGACACAGGACAAGAAACCATAAGCTACAACTGCAACAGGTAAGACTGGTTGGATGTTAGGAAAATGCACTCATGGCAGGAATAATAGTGTGGTGGAAGAGAAGAAGGTTGGGAAATCTGCAGCTTTGTAGGTCTTAGTGAAGAGGACAGAGCAACATGCCGAGAGCGATCCTGCTTTGGGCAGCAGGATAGAGTAGAAACCTCAGTGGTTCCAGTTTCAGTTCTCTCTTTGCTCCCTCAGGGCATGCTCCTAAGGAATACTCCTTCATTTCCACATACAGGGTCAAGACATTTTGGTCCTTTTCTCTGTCTGTCTGCATAGCTTGAAATTCTGTCTTACACACCTGCCTTCAGATGTACCTCTTTCTACTTGAAGTGAAATTGTCTCACTAAGATCTATGGGATTAATATAACCAATCAATCGATGATGTGGCAGCAGAGGGTGAAGCTGTGAGCACGTTTCCAATCACAACTCCGGGAGCCAGCTGTGACTTTAACAATTAGCCTTTCCACATTCATTCCAAGGTAAAGGATTTGATGCCCTCAAAGTGGAGGGGATTTACCCTCTTCCCCCTTTTTACCAATTTTCATTCTTGGGATAAAAATTCAGCTTACAGAGTGGACTGAAAAAAAAGCAGGACTTGCTATTCTGCCAGCTTATCTTGAGCAATGTCACCTCACGCAGTCTCACCCTTAGCCAAATACTGACTCACCAACGAGGGGTTAGCAGTGGAAAAGGAGAGAGGGCATACCAGATGACAGATCAGCTCTCACTGCTGGAAGCTCTGCAGGGAGTGAGAGACGGGCATTTTGAATCAGAGGCACCTGGGCAGTTGTGCTGAAGTGTAGTTAAAAGCCAGGGTGCAAGGGATCTGCTTCGCTGCCACTTGCTGCAGAGAGGTGCTGCCTCCTCTCCAGGAGGGGTTGCATTCAAAGCGTGGCTCTGGAGCCCTACGATGCCGCACCCAGCCAAGGCTCCCAGCAGGTAACTGTTTGCTTTTCTCTGGAGAAGGGTTTGGGCCTGGGAAAGTGGTGTTCAAACACAGGTCTCTGCACAGTCCAGGACCTGGTGTCCCTCCCCTAGCTCCACCTTGGTCCTGAGACAGCTTGGTCTCCCGGCACAGGCTGTGGGTGCCCTCTATTCCCTCCAAAGCGAGGTCCCTTTCCTGGTTCTGGCTTCTTCTTAGGTCAGAGAAGTCACCAGTCCCTGCCTGCCTCTGCTCATTGCTTTGAGGTCTGCAGGGAATGTCCAAAACAGGCACAGCTAAATACTTAATGGCACATACTGCCTCTGCTCAGACAAAATACCAGCACACTACCAGTTGCTCATGGAGACAACTCTTTTTCACTATCCACTATCAAGTCTAGCCATGCAAGTGGAGATACAAACCATCAAACCCTCTGCTTTCCATTCCTGCTAAATGTGTTTTACTCTTGAATCCTAAGCGCACTGCGCCAAGGCATCTCTGAGCAGATGCTTTTCTCCCCCTGAGTCTGGGCCAAGGGACAGGGAGGACATGAAGTGGCCACTGGCACCAACTCGTACCCAGACCACTCTGTCATGAAACAAAGTGCCAATGCTTCGAAGTGGGATGCTCCACACCTGCTTGATATGCTTCTCTTCTTGGCCTGTTGCTCCAGTTCAACCTCATCTCTCAAGTTCCTTCCCTCTCAATGTATTTTTGAGTTATCCATGAGGAATATGCCTGTTTGCCAAGGCCTCTTTTGTCCAGTGGATCCTGGTGGATGGAGCCAGTCATCAGGGCTCCTGTGTACATGGAGTCTCACCTAAATGCATCTCGATCAGAGGGAGCACAACTGCAGCCTCTCCTCCTTTCAGTGGTGCTGCTGCTGGAAGCAAATGGTTCCTGGAACAAGCCTTGATACGAGGCAGCAAGTACATGAGGCCTAGTAGTAGAGGAACCACGTGTTTGAGTTTCCTACTCCACGAACAAGGTTTGCCAGGTCTGACTCATCACCGAGGCACGCCGGGGAGAGGGAGGGACCCAGCTCATTTCCTCTGCATTTTATTTGTCCTTGCGTGTGTTGCGAAGCATGGAAGCATTGAGAGACAGAGGAGCTGCCTATGAGGACAGCAAGTGGTGGGAGGAGAGGAGATGGGAAAAGGCAGAAACTTGGAGAAGCCTTGCTTTCGTGCACTTTCCCCTTTGTTTCTCCATTCTTTATGCTCACAGCTATGGCACTGCAGGGGTGCCTCAGCGCTGGTGGGGTGCATGGTAAGAGATTGTATAGCATGCTGGAAGCCAGTGAGACAGGATCATGAGGCAGTTGTGGACAAATGAAAGTAGGTAGCGTTCACTACTAACATGGGAGACATAGGGTTTCCACATTCTGTTGTCCTCCCTAGATGCTAAACCAGACATGTTCTTGACTGCCGTAAAAATATCCTTGAAGATCTGGCCATTCGTATCCTCATCCAGGGTAGAAGGAAGCAGGGAGGGAACTGCCTTTCTGAGCCACAGGTTATTGGAAGCCATGTGTATGCATGTGTGTGTCAGTTGCCTACACTGATGTGAAAACCTCTCATAAGAACAACCTGAGAAGCTGTCAGGAGCGAAGGGAGCCCAATGACATTTCTTTCTACTCCCCAAAGAAAGCTTCAAAACACAACACTTAACTCCCAGCCAATTCTGCTCCGCGCGGTGACCACATTTTTGTAAGGTGTATTAGCCAGCCCAACAGACCTTCTTTTGGTGGTCACTGCAGGGCTGGCATCCCCTCTCTGGGAGCGCCTCAAAGTACTGAAGCCTTTCTGAGCAATGTTTCTTCTCCCAACTTGCAACATCTCTCCTCAGTCGTGGCCGTGGCACCAGCAACTGCAGCGTGGGAGGTAGCAGGCTTCAGTAGTGTCAGCCTGGAAAGACCTTCACACCTTAGGTTAAATCACTGTTTTCAGAATTGATTTATAGGCATAATTATTCACAAATACGTGGAGGGATTTTCAGGCAGACGTATGGGTTTGCAATGGAAGGAGACAAGCACAGTCTCCCAGTCCTACCTTTCATATGCCCAGCCCTGCAGGGTTCTGGAACGTGGTCCTGTATGTGGGAGGTCCTTCATGTAATAACAGTCAATATCCCAGTAAAGCAGAGGCAGAGAGGAAAGCTTCCGCTGCAGTATTGGGGAGAAAATCTCATCTGAGCAAAGCAGGGGCAGTAAAGGCCTTGCCCGTGCGAAGCCATGTCAAGACCTGTAGCCTCACTGTCTTCCCCGGGAGCCACAGGTAGAACTGGTGTCTCCATAGTTCCTGGTGCTTCGGGTGCCTGTGCCAGGTGCACCCAGGGAGGGGAAAATCACCCTAAATCTTTCTTGGCTATTCTCTAAAATAACTAACAGGGTATACACGTGATTCTTGGGGACACACCTCTCCCACACATGCTTAAAGGACTTGAGGACTGTCCAAGAAGGAAGTGAAAAACATCCAAAGCTTTTAATCTCTTCCCTGATTTTAAAAAAATCATCATTTTTAGAATTTCACGTGGAAAACTTATCCTAGGGTTAAAGACGACTAAATATAAATTACGAGCTATTTCATAAGGTGGAGCAGTTCCTCCTCAGAAAAAAATAGGTATTTCTGGACAACTGATTTTGATGAGATGACACAGAACAAGAGCTGCAGCAGCCTTATAGCTCTCCATGTCAGCCTTGCCTTTCCCCAGCACGGTGCAGGGCTGGCTGCTCTGCCAGGAGATAACCCTAAACTTTTACCTCTACAAAGTTCCAGAGATGTTTTGATTCAGTTAATGCCAATTTTTCCACTGATTCAGTTGTAAGAGATAAATACATTTTTTTAAGTGCTAAATCCATAACCTAAGTCAATTCTTTAAAGAAAAAGACTTTATTCGTTAACACTAAATCGTGCGGGTCTGATTCTACTTCCACTCATAAAAATACCTTGGCACCGTGGTCAAACAATTCATGTCAATTCTGCAACTTCTTTTTTTACAGCAGTGCAAGGAGAAAATGGAAACTGAACGTATTGTATTAGAGAAAAGGCAGCAAAATTTCAGACACTGTGTGTGCTGTTTACCTAGGGCAATGCACTGTACAATTCTTGGCAGAAAACCGTGGTATTTTGTGTGATAGACCTCTCTTTTTCTGCAGTCAGACCCCTTTTTATAGCAGCCCCCCAACTGCAATTTCAGTGCCAGAAATTGTAAAAGGTGCGTGGCAATGGTTGCACTGCATGTTTCCAGTGACGGGCTGATGCTAATAATTAGTGATTGGAAATACTGTGGTTTAAAAATAGCTTTATGATCCCCAAAAGTTTTATAAATGTTACTTTAATTAATACGGTGCTTGCTTCTTATGCTGAACAGCTTTATTTGAATTTTGCTCATAGAATCATCAGTAAAGTTCTCACTCATTGATGGCGTTTTGATGAATAAGGTTATATAGGCTTGAATGATAAATTTCTCAGGCAACTTGCAGGAAGAATGACCAGAAACGTCCCTGTTTGCACACACACCTTGGTGCCCCCAAAGGAAAGAAAAGCGATAGACGCATTACACCTTCAGCTCAAGTCTCCAACTTACTGTTAAAAGTCTTATGTAAGATGGAGGGGGGGAAATAAAATAAAAA
>VXAK01021019.1:0-59403 GCA_013399435.1 Arenaria interpres
TCCTGATGAAATGCTAAGAATTTAGACCATGTAAGGTTTTTCTCTTGTCTCTTTTCAGGTTTGAGGTGCTGAGCTTTCTTATGCTGTGCTACAATTCTGCTATTGTCTATATGCCTGCCTCTTCTTACCAATCACTTTGTAGGATGGGTTCCAGGTGAGACACTTACCTTTGAAATAGTCTTGCAGGGTGCATCTAGACTTCTAAATATTCATCCAGCAACAAAAGAATTAATTTACTTGTTGTGTTTAATAGCTTAAAATATGTAAATCTTGGTCAGTCCTGCAACTTAATTGTAAATTTGAAGCTGCACTCACATACAGGTAAAACACATGGATTATCTTACTACTGCATGGGCTTTCATTCTAGTTATGTAATTTTCTGTTGTTTGGAAAGGAAAAAGAAAAAAGGCAATTTTTGGGGAAAATTAGTTGGAACTACTCAGACTGATTTGCGTTTTTTGATTTATTTATTGTTCAGACATTTTTCATTATGGTCACTTTAAAAATCCTGTGAGGAATACCACTGGTTTCCTCTACTTCCAAATATTAACGTCTTGCTTCTGAGGGTGTGTTATAGGAAGTGTTTGCACACTGGTTTGGGTTTTGGTGGTTTATTTGGATTTTTTCTTTGGTTTGGGTGGTTTGGGGTTTTTTTTGTTTGGTGGGGTTTTTTTTCCTTCCTTTCTTTTTTTCCCCTGATAATAACATCCCACTTTCTGGAGAATTCATTACTGTGATTTCTCAAACTCTTATACATGCCCTTTATATAACCTTCTACTTGAATAGCCTTAGAAGCATCTGGTTGGCAGAGATCCCTGCTTTTTGTTCTGAAATATCTCAAGTATATCTGATATTCCCATATGCCTGTTTCCACCAGCATTTTTCTCTCAAATGAGATAAATTCTCTCTCCTGCTACCCCAAACAGAGGAACCTCTTGAAATGTTTTTTGATTTAGCTTGTTTGCTTCGGCACAATACTGCCACAAAAGAAAAGCATTACATGGAATTCAGTTATGTAGGAAGAAGGATCAGACTGGCTTCCAACAACATATATTATGTAGTAATATAACACATATGCAGTTAAGATTACAGCCTGTTTTCTTTCCCATGATTTCTGATGGCAATGGTTTAAGTTTTGGTATGCTTCCATCATCTTCACTTGCGTTGTGGCTATGCTAAATTTGCCAAATACGCTGAATTTCCCTGCATTTGAAAATTAGATCTGTTGTTTGGATAGAGAAAAGACAACATTTTATAGGTTAGGGATTTCTGTTGTTTTTTAAACAGTGCAGCAGTTACTATGTATTCGTGGCTATGTGTTGCTTTCATGGTGAAGATTTAGGTATTAAAGTTATAAATACATTATTCTGTTGGTTTTTTTTTTTTTTACGGAGACTCAATGTGGTGCAGTATATGGGAAAGCAGGCCTTTTTTCAAGTCAAGTATTTTTTTAGAAGGCAGCTGAGAGCAATTCTCAAGAATACAGTATCTGCATTATCCATCTTCAGGTAAAAGGTGACTGCATGCTGTCACCATACATTAGATAGGAGAAGACTTATTTCTCTTCTATACCACTGAAATGTTTCCTTTAAAGAAAGTTGGGTTTGGTTACTGAATTTTGAGGAGAGTCTCCTACTTGGTGACTGACAGTAGAGAACATCTTGCCACCCTCATTCTTTAGAAGCTGGTTATGATTTGAAGAAAACAGGTGGAGTTAATGACTATATGAGAATAACACTGGATTATCAGCAAGCCACATCTCAAGACACTGTTGTAAAACTGCTGTAATGATTGGGAGAGCAACATAAGAATGTTCTATGTTGTGTACTTATATTTTGAAAAATAAATTTTGAAAATAAACTAAAATCTCTGTGATGTAAGGACATCTGTAATCTTTGTGGGGTTAACATTTTTTTTACAATGGTGTGTTTTTTTCAGGCTGTGTGTGAGTGGATTTCCACGGCAGCATGAGAAACGCTGGAAAGAACACTGTGGTAGAGTGGTGTTGGACCCTGATTTCATGGTGCAGCTCCTCACAGGTGTCTATTACGCCATGTAAGTGGATGTTTTTTTTTCTGTAAAGAGAAATGTCTGGTTTTACATGAATTGTAATACTAGTTGGGTTTTTTTTTTATGATTGAAAAAAATAGTTAAACTTGTAACAGAAGTGTATAACTTGATTAGTGCATGTTCTGTTACTTGCTCACTCACTCAGCCATAATAATTTGAAAATATCTTTGTCAGCACTGAATTAGGTGATGAAGGGCCAGAAGTAGGTGCTGAAGAGAGTTAGGCTTCTGGACTTATCTTTTCTCAGGTTTGGAAAAAGTGGTTCCCACTACCACCAGACACATGAGCATAATGAGCTTGGATGCCAAGATAATTGATGAAATGCAGACCTCTTGAATGTCAGTAGCTTCTGAGGTGGCAAAAATCTATTTCTGATTGAAATTTCGTTCTACTAAGTACCATTAATTGTTACATCTTGATCCCTTTTTTTTTTTAATGTTTAGGTTTGTCCTGGTTATGGCATCAACTTCGTATTGCTTGGAGGTGACAGGGAGCTGCTTTTTTGTTATATTGACAAGATTAATAATTAAGTCCTTTGTCTGTACTTTTAAAAGAAGTGAAGGGGCTGGCATGTACATGCAGTTGATGAACTTTCTACATCATTAAAGAAGTGAAGAGCAGGATTTGTGCAGAAAAAAGACAGGATTGATTTCACAAGATATGAAAGATAAATATCTTTCTTTACTCTTTAGATATAATGGTCAGTGGGATCTTGGCCAGGAGGTATTGGAGGACATAATTTACAGAGCACAGCTTGAACTCTACTCACAGCCTCTGCTGGTAAGAAATAACCCATTGTAATTTATGTACTTGGTGAAGAGGAGTATGGATATGTTTCTGAAGTGGACTGGTAATGAAAGCATTTGTGGCCATTTACTGCACTCCCAAATGCAAGTGGTTGTTAACAGCTGGTGTTTTCAACATAGCTATTTATACCATGCTTTTTTCTGCTTGAGTATTAAGCTAGGATGCTGGGATCTCCTAGGAGTCATTGATGCTGAAAGCTAGGATTTTCTAATGTATTACAGTTAGATAAAAATGTTTATATTGTTTTGGCATAAGCTACCGATGAGTGATTCAAATAAGCTTAACCAAATGGTTAGATGTCATAAGATATTGGTTGCAAAAAAGGTGTTTTCTTTGTTTCTAGACCTTCATCAGGGCTTACAATATGCCGTGTGGTTAAACTGATAACACAGTAGAAAAAACATCAACAGGACAGAGCTTAAAGTTAAAAGGAGCTTCATCTCCAAAGTCAGTGTCAGATTTTGATTGACCAAAGCCACACAGGTCTTAATCTTTACCTTCTTTAGAGGAGCAGCAATAGAATGGAGTTCTTCTGATTATTTGGCGTTTTCAGTTTCCACTACACTTGCCGTTCTGATCGTAAGAAGAGATAAATGAAATGGGGAAAGTGGTGAAACTGGGCTGAATGCAGGTGGATGTTATTGGGGAGGATGAGGAGGTTGAAAGAGAGAAAGGGGTAATGGAAGGATTTTATTTTTTGTCAGATGTAGAAATGAGGATCAACATAAGAGGGAAAAGGAAGGAGAATAAAGTAAATACACTACTGTCTCAGTTTCTGCATCAGAATTATGGCTAGAAGCCTTTAGTGCTCCTCTGAACTAAGAGCAGTAAAATTTCACTGCTTTTTACGTAACTGAGAAAGGAGTGGATTGGGAAAAATCTTTTTATGTGGCAATCTGAGATCCCTTGCTTCTGCAATAAATTACATAAAATTATTCTCTTGATGAATTAATTTTGGCTGTAAAATTTATCTACAAGCTTTCTGACACTGCAGCATTTTAAATGCCTGGTATCCATTGAATTATAATAGTTGGTTCCTTTTGGAAATGACTCATTGCTCCATCAGATTGAAAGTTTTAAATTAAATATTGAACCTGCTGAATTGGGCCACCCTATCAAACTACTACATTTAAAAAGTGTGTAGGAGGATCTGGAACTTAATTCAATTGATGATATGACAATTTTCAGTCTGTATTGTTCATTTTTAATCAGTTTGGCCTTAGAGATTACTTCTAATTGTAAGAATCTTCTAGAATGTCTTTTTTTTTTTTTCTTTCCCAAAGCTACTTTTGCCTCTCTATCCCATTGTCTGGTGTTGGTGACATGACATCACCAATTTTTCATCCTTCCCCAGTTGTCAGGTTTTTCATGCATATGCATGCAGGCACATCTGTGGGGTATTCTTCTTAATGCTCTAATGATTGCCTTGCTTCCAGTCTTGTTTTACTGCAATTTTTAAAAAGCACCCTTAAGTAATTTTCTGTTTTGTAAAATGATGACCTGCATGTCCTTGGCCTCACGCTATATATTCAAGCAATTTTACTTTTTTCAAAGGTTGGAGTCCGTTCACCTCATTGCATTCTCCAGGAGATGTGTATAATCTAACAGCATTATAAAATTTTGTATTTTAAAGTTAAAAGTACTGGCACCAAGTAAAATATCATCTGTGAAGCATCGCAGATAAATTTCAAGTTCAGCCTCTCCCTAGGATTTCCGAACAGCAGCAAATTCTTTGAAGTCCATTTAATATTCAGGCAAATCCCCACGTTAAGATTGTTTTTAGATATCTGTAGTCAAACTATTTGTATAATTATAAGAATACCATCAGTCATCATTATAGTGAGAAACATCACGATCCTTGTGTTTGGGTATGTCTCTTGGAGAAGGATTTTTGCCAATACAGTAGACCCATAGAATTGCAGAATCATAGAATGGTTTAGGTTGGAAGGGACCTTAAAGAGTATCTTGTTGTAACCCCCCTGCCATGTGCAGAGACACCTTCCACTAGACCAGGTGCCCAAAGCCCCATCCAGCCTGGCCTTGAACACTTCCAGGGAAGGGGCATTTAGAACTTCTCTGGGCAACCTGCTCCAGTGCCTCACCACCTTCACAGTGAAAATTTTCTTCCTGATATTTAATCTAAATCTACCGTCTTCCAGTCTAAAACTGTTGCCCTTCATCCTATCACTACATGCCCGGGTAAAAAATCCCTCACCAGCTTTCTTGTAGGCCCTCTTCAGATACTGGAAGGACGCTGTAAGGTCTCCCCGGAGCCTTCTCTTCTCCAGGCTGGACAACCCCAACTCTCTCAGCCTGTGTTCATAGGAGAGGTGCTCCATCCCTCTGATCATCTTTACAGCCCTCCTCTGGACCCACGTCAACAGGTCCACATCCTTCAGCCTTATGAGAGCTCCAAGGCTGGACACAGTACTCCAGGTGGGCTCTCATAAGAGCAGAGCAGAGGGGCAGAATCACTTCCTTCGACCTGCTGGCTACACTTCTTTTGATGCAGCCCAGGATGTGGTTGGCCTTCTGGCCTGTGAGCATGCATTGTCAGGTCATGTTGAGCCTCTCATCCACCAACACCCCCAAGTCTTTCTCTTCAGGTCTGCTCTCAGTCCATTCTCTACCTAGCCTGTGTTCATGCTTGGGATTGCTGATGCAGTGCTCTTGTTTAAATACGCTTATATTGCCTGTGAACTTAAAACAACAAAGAAGAACCACCCAAAAACCCTCACGCTGAAATAGCAGCATTGGAATGCTATGAATTATCTGTAATGTAGAAGCAGTCTCCTTTCACTGTTACCCAGAGACTACACTGGGAAGGGCAAGAAGTGTAATACAAGCGACAGGGAAAAGTATCTTTGTTAACAAACATTGAGTATTGGTTTCATAGTCATGAAAACTGGAAGTTTCTACGGGGGGCAAACAAGTCACTGAGACTCAGTATTGCTGCCAAGCAAGCCTAGACCTCGGGAGTAGCTCAGCTCCAATCAGTCAGTCTCTTCCTCTAAACATATGAGTTCTGTGCTTGTTTCAAATGGAAATCCCTGTCTTCAGTGCAGAGACACACAGGCTGGTACACAAGAAGCATGGATCAGCAAGTCTCTATTGTGGCAGCACCTTCATCAAGTGTATTTTATTGATGTTATTATTTTTTGGATGTTCTTTTTGTTAGAGTTCTTTTCTGACAGGCAAGTGTGGTTGTCTGGCCAGAAATCAGCCCTCCTTTGTCATTGATAGTTGCTGTTTATTTGCTTTCCTGCCTTTCAGTGCTGGATTAGACACAGTGAGCAAGTTGGGTTTTGCGTCCAGAAGGATCACAGTTTTGTTTTTTTTCTGTCAGAGGAGGGCTGTGACTCATTCAGACTGGTTGTTTTGATTGTTACAAAGTTGTACTATTGCACTGATTTTTTTTTTTTTTTTTTTTATCTCCACAGTCTCCTCAGTCCCCAGAAGTACAATTTGTGCTCTTAGAAAGGGCCGTCTGTTAAAAAGTTCAACAAGCAGAAGTGCTTTGTCACTTTTCTGGTCCCATTGCAGAAACTTTCTGGGACTAATTTTTAGATTTTAATCCTGTGTACTGAGTACGGTGCCTATTCAAAAGAGGGAGCAACTCTAGCGAGTAGAAGATAGGAAGGCAAAACTTCGTATACTGTTGCATTTGATCTGCTTTGGTTCAGTACAGCAGAAATGAGTTTCTGAAGTCTTTAATGTGATCAAGGGTAGGGTGAATGCAGTTTATACCATTTCGAGAGAATGGCATGAAAAAAGGCCGATGTGTGAATAGGAGAACAGTTCACACGTCTTGAGGCTGAGAGAATTGGCTAGCAAAGGGCAAATCAATTTTGGACCAAGTGGAAGGCAATGCAGAACGATAAGAAGCATTTCTGTGATGGTGCCAATAATCTTTAGTGCTGGTTAGAAGCCAGACAGGAAGACACTGGATAAGATGTTTAATGGGGAATTACAGGATCACAACAGCAGCTGGAGATCAGAATCATATGGCAGCCATTCCAGACCCTTCCAGGAAGTGAAAAGTCTTTGATTTAATTAGTATCCTGTGATCTGTGGCCTTACTGTTCGGAACAGTTTCATTTCTTCTCATGGTTGCTGGACAGTTTGCATGTTGTAACTTGTAGGAAAGTAACTTTTACTTTATTATAATGCAAATAAACACTTTTAATTCATGGAGCTTTTATGGCATGCTATATGCATTAATATAATCTTTTTATCAAATTTTATCTGAGATCTTCACAAGACAATGCAAAGCTCTGCCAATAGAGTCTGTTCCAGTGGTTTAGTAGATTTCTCATAGTTTGTGTTTTTGTAAATGCTAACAAAAGACAACTTAATTAGTTAAGCGGATTTGGTATATGTGGGCTTTGTGACTTCAAAGAATTTGTTGGATGTCCCTTAAGTTTCCAAGACCTCTGGCAACCTAAGAATATCAAGACAACATTGATGAGGTTTAAAAGTGCATTAGTTCTGTCACCAGGTTGAGGGAAACATGAAAATGTTCCTTACAGCATAAAACTAGGAAATGCTTGATTATGGTTATGTGCTAAACAGTTAACACTACTCCATTGGCTTTGGAGTCACAAGTCTTTATACAATAAAGAAAATAGGGTAGGCTGAGGTGGAAACTGGTCCTGTCTCCTCCATGCGCAAGGCCATATGCTGTGTGCGTTGACTTGACTGTGACTTAGTTTTATGACATTCTTGTCATAAAACATAAATGGTATTTTCCTTGTCATTTTGCAGTATTTTTTTGGATGGAGACCTTCCTTTGTAGGTTGTTAACTCTGTCTGTACAGGTGGCAAACATGGAACAAAATAAATTACCTTAAAAAAAAAAAAGAGAAAATTCAGATATATTTTTGGGAATAGGTTTGTGATGAGCTTTTCAACATAGTTATCAACTGTGAATCTTGGGAATGGGGCCATGCATCTAGATGGGATCTGGCATAATTAACATTTCCTGGTTGTTTCCCTTTCTGTTTTCAGCAAGAAATCTAATATTTCCACTGGTGCAGTCACGGATAGTAGTAGTATAGCATTTTACTTCTATCTTAGGTTGCAAATGCCATGAAGAATTCACTGCCCTTTGATGCTCCTGATTCATCGCAAGAAGGCCAGAAGGTACTGAAAGTAGAAGTTACTCCGACAGTACCGAGGATTTCTCGGACTGCCATTACAACAGCTTCTATCCGTCGCCATCGCTGGAGGAGAGAAGGTGAGCTTTCTCTGCAAAGAGCAAATACTGTAGTGTTCTGTATTCATCATCGTCACTGTAATCTGGCTTATGAATTTGAATGTTTGCAGAACAGTTGGTTGGGTTTTTTTGTTTGTTTGGTTTTGAAAAGTTATATTCCATAACAATGTGTAGTATTTTACATCTTCAGAGCACTGCATGAACATGAACATTTGAGATGTTTGTTTTGTTTTTGATTTGGTGATAAGCCATGAGGTAGGCGAGAAAATGGAGAAGCTGGAAAATGTTCAATAAGACTTTTATTTTCCTCTATGTAACACAGTATAAAATTGTAGGGATAGAGCTTGGCTTAGAATTTGAGTCCTCCTTTAATCCACACTAAAACTCAACTTACTCCCATCATAAATAGCTCAGAGAATGAATGGTATTATCCAGACCTTGATAGGGTTTCAGCTACCTAAAGCTACTGAAGGCAGTGGGAGAGGGAAAGCTTGCTCACATGGCCAAATTTAGAGAGGGGCCATGTCGTAAAATAGCTTTGGGTAGCTTAGAATTAGTCCTTATTTTTTCCTCAGTGAGTACTCATGTTGTATGGAAGTGTGCTTGACTGTATGAAGAAAAAAATAAATATGTAGTAATATTTACATTGATATGGTGACATTGTCAGTGTAGGTATGGCAAAAAGCTTGCTTTGAAATCACTTTGTCATACTTATAAAGCTTTGTTGCTGCATGCATAAAAGATTGATTTAAAAAGCTGCATAAATATCTGAAGATAAAAAATAGAATAACCTAAAAATAAATTGAGAGTAAAAGAGTCTGAAAACAAGGGCTCCTATGGTACTTTTGTCTGGTTTTGTTTTGTTTTCCTGTATGATGTGCCAAAGGATTTGATGACCTCTGGTCTTCAGCTGAATCAGGATGTCCAGGACAACAAGTAGCTGTCTTCTGTTTTCAGGACTCTGGATTGTGTTTGTCTTCACTGTAGTTGCCGTTATATTCATTCGCCAGTCTCTAGTCTACAGTATAGCCCACCTGTCCCTTTCTGTGGATGTTCTCACGACCTTTAACTAAGCATGGGTAGTGTTTTGTGTTTGTTCCATGTCCGCATAAATTTTCTATTTTCCCTGCCTGGGTTGGAATGCCAAGAAAGAAATAGAAAAGCACTAAAATGTTATATGTTGAATCCCAGATGGCTTTGACTTCTCAAACGAGGCTGACTCAAGCATACCTGGCTCACCGATCCAACACGGCTCCACAGACCTAGGGATCAAACGTGAGCAAGAGGGGGAGGTGCTGATGCGCAGGACCCCTGAGCATGGCTTCCCAGAGCCCACCTTGGCAGCAGCCACAACAGAGGGTAGGACAGAGATGAGGAGGCAGAAGTCAGTGAGGCAGTTGCTGGAGGAGGATCCTGGCTCCCTATCCCCAAGCAGAACTTCTTTCCATTCTAGTGTGTGTTTCCGCTATCCCAGGGTGTATTAGCTTCTCTTTGCAATACACGCATCCCCTATATACCTAACATCAGGTCAGGTACTACCTTTTGTTATCACATGGGCTGGCCTGTGGCTTGCATCTGCGTGGTGAAAGACTGCTTGGCATGGCAAAAAAAAAAAAAAAGGCAAAAAAACCCCCGCCAAACCCAGGGGTAATAGCCAAGAGCTTTGGGATTGCTTGGAAACTTTCTATTACTGAGCATGTTTAATTTAATATTCAGAAGAGAAAAATGCACCAGTTGAAAATGAGTCTAGTCCTGAAAAATAGACAGTATAGAGTATGAATAGATTTCGCTACAACTTAGTTACAACAGTGCCTTGCTAGTCTGCAGTTTTTAAATTCCCAAGAACGAAGTTTCTGGTTCCCACTAAAAGTCAAGCCTATCTAAGACAGATATAAAACTGCTGATGTTTTTATTTGCCAATCGTCCTTTAGTTGAACATTCATAGACATACAGCTTGTTTACATGAATGAGCTGGCTACTCTAAAGACAAGTACCCAAAAGTGCTTGTGTTTTCAAGAAGAAACCAGGTTGTCATGTTTCTAAAAGCTTTAGAAACAATTACTGTTTTCTTTCTTGTTCATGTTGCCCACACAAATGCTGTAGGACTTCGTATGTCTGCTCTGCAGCCAAGAATAGCAGATAGAGTAGCTGGTAGAAGATTATTTTGCTTAAGTTCATCTATTAATTTTTTCATCTTTACTCCATAAAAGACATGGTTTTGAGTACTGAATTTAATCATGATTTTTCTCAGAGAGAAGAATTCATTTCTTGTAAATGTAGCTAAATATATTTTCAAATGTTCTCCTATCTTAAATCGTCTTTTCTATCTGAAAATTCCTTTGGTATATCCAGCCTATCTATAAACATATCAGTTGATCATACATGAGATTTATTTGCACATTTGGGTGTGAGCTACATAGGTTTCAGATTTGTTCTTCTGGAAACAACAATCTGGAGATTTTGGAGATTTTAAGGTAGTGTTGTCACAGAATCCTTGTCCTTAATCAGAGTTGCTATCAAACAATAATTAAGACATCATGCTTCTGTAGAAGATAGTTCCATAAAAATGTTTAGTGTGGGTTTATCTACTCCTTGGTGCATAGTGAATTTGAGCATGCTCAGTAAATGAGTCCTGTCTTCTAAATTCACTTGTTCAGTTGGTCTTACTCCATTTTACTAAACTTTGCATGTGCATGACCTGAAGGATATGGAGAAGTCCTCAGTTGCAGAGAACCTTCTAGGAGAGACAGGAAGTGGGGAGGAAATTGATAAAGACTTGACCTTCTAATCTTAGTTTATTTTAAGACATCTGTATAATTTGGCATGTTTTTGGATAAGGCATCTTTCCACATGCTTTACTTCAATAGAAGTGGGTTGAATACCCTTTACTTTCTCCGACATTAGCAATGTGTAATTACATGCTCGGGTGAACTGAATTCTGCCAGTTGACAGCATCTGGGAGAAGGCCAAGGAATGGAGTTTGGCTTCATCATTAGTATACAATTTTGTGTGTATATATAATGGTCTAATATTTTACTGATGTTAAAGTCACAAAAAGTTTCAGCTAGCAAATTCCCTCTCATAAATATCATTCCAATATTAAACAATATAATGAAAGACTGATAATTTCTAGTGACTTTCTAGTAACTTTCAGGCATGGAAAGGATAAACAGAATAAAAATCACTTTAAAAAGCTTTATAAAACCCCTTCTTCAGATCAGTGTTTTTACCCAATAAGTAGAAAAAAAGCAGAAGATTTCAAGAATGACTCAATAATGCCTTACGAGGTATTCTGCTTGAGGGTGGTAGCAGCTGTGGTTATGTGCACTATTTTGGGTCGTTAGAGAATGCTGTATCTACATCTACAGGATCAATTATGTACTTGCCTTCTTAAGGAACAGTGAGAGTCCTGAATACACACTGTAGTGCAATTGATACAATTTTTGTCAGGTTGCACTGTCTCTTTCTCTTCTGGCTTTACAGTAGAAGAGTGCTTGGGAGGAGTAGGTTTTTAGATGTTTGGGGTTTTTTTTCTTTTTTAGTTGTCTTACTGATCTATTGGGAAGGGAAAAAAAGAAAGCTTTATAACTTAGTTCTGTTTTCCCCCGCAAACAGAGTATGTAAGGACTCAAACATTTTTTATTGTTTTTTGAGGGCAGTTTTTAGAGGAAAAATAACATGTATTGGGAAAAGAATATGTGTTTGCTGAATTACTTCAGTCCCACTGAGAACGTTTGTAGGTATATGGATCGGACTAGACAGAAATTCTCTTGCATGTTGTCTTCTCTATCTTCTTCATTTTTGAGCACTGCTGAGCTGCTTGGGCCTCTGTATAGTTGCAGCATCCAAAAGCTTGCAGCAGCCCCTCTCAGTCTTGTCTTTAAATTCTGTGGATAAAATTCCACTTTTTCATTGATACTTTTCTGCTTCACTGTCCCTGAATAGGAATGTCTGTTCTAGATACATTACTCAGCAATGTTTTAACATAAACTTTGAAGACAACTAATGTTCTTGTAATAATAAAAAGCTTAGCATTATTGCCTGAAGATATCTTCTTGCAAGTTACACATCTTTCGTTTGAATAAGAAGGGCTTGAGAGGGGACTTAATCTGCTGCTATTGCTGCTTGTAACCAAACACGCTTTCATCCAGCTTTGCATGATTATATAAAGAAACATAAATGTTGATTTATTGAAAAAGTGCTCTTGCTTTCAGTATGTTCCAGTTACGTCGTTTTTATTAGCATCTTTGATTATGTGTGGGAAGGTTGGGGTGGGGGGAATGAAGATGTGGTGGATTGTGAATAAAATACCTCACTGTCTAATGTATGAAAATACACTTACGTCTCAATGAGAAGATGAAGGCTTAGTTTGACCAAACAGGGTGGGCAGAAGGGGAAGAAAGTATATATATTTTAAATATGATTACAGGAAATTAAGGGAAGTAACACACCATTCATTTTAATAGTAGCCCTTGAAGCCTAAGAAGCCTCTTTTTCTAAGACTAAAGGCTTTACTAAGGAAGGGAGACTGCAGTAAAATGAACTATATTACCCATCTGCTTCTAGGAGGCTAATGAGTCAAACAGAACTGTGTAAAACTACAGAATAATCTCACATCATGTTGCTCTGAGACAGGCCTGAGAATGGTCTGATTTGGAGATGGCTTAAACATCTTTTGTACGCTGCTACACAGTAATGGTAATTCTAAGGCAAGGTTTTTTTGAAAATAAGATGCAAGTTTCAAACAGAAGAATAAAACCTCCCTGTAAAGTTTTCTTTTTGCTTTACACTCCAGGAATGTGAAGTTGGATCAGGCTATATTCCTGCTATAAAGAGGCAGCAACAACACTGAAAGCTTTGTGTCTGTTCTGCTTGCCATAATGTAAAATGTTCCTTAGTGCTCTGCTGACAATCAGCATGAAAGGATGAGCTTCCAATCATTAGAATCTCTCAAATCCTTGCCACCACTTTTTCTTCATTCCACAAAAGAGATATAAACGTGTTTGCTTGGTGGCAAGCTGGGTTGAACAAAAACTGCCAGTAGAGTAGTATAGCTGGGACAGATCCATAGGCTTTGCAGATTTCTCACAAATAATCAGGCTCCACAGGCTTTATAAAGAAAAGCAAAATTCTTATGGCCTGAATGTCTCCTTTTTTGCTTACATGGTTAAACTTCATGGCTTTTTCCTATTGAAATGAGATAGCGTGGAAAAAAAACTCAAACTCCATTTTCAGTTTTGAAATTTGAGTGCCGTTCATTTTTCTGCTGTTTTTCTTCTTTTGAATACTTGGAGCTTAGAAAAAGGACTGGAATAAGTTGGGTTTTTTTTTTTTTTTTAAAAAAGTCTTTTTGTACAGTCCTAATCATATTATACGCCTGAAAACAAGGATTTAAGAAAGAAGTTTGTCAGGCTTTTTTTTCCTCTTTGAGATTCCAGTTAAAAGTACAGTATCTGTTCTATAACATGAAGTGTTTCAGAGGTTAAATTTTTCTTAATAAAAGGGTTGGCTTTTTTCCTCTGAAAAATCTAGGTGCTGAGATAAAAGCAAATATGGTGGAAGCACCTAGATAGGATTGCTGGAAATGCAGGGAGGATTGAGCTCTGGAAGAATGAGAACTAGGAATTAGGTTAATCTCCAACAGAAAGTATAGTCCCATTGTTTGAAGTGCCAGCTATGCACAACAAGTGCCTTCTACCTCTGTTGCAGCGTTGTGATTGCTGGCCTGGGAAACAGCCTAATTCTGAAGCTTACCAAGCACTTACCAGAAATTATTTTTACTGGAAGAGATCCTGAACGTGCTTAGATCTTGCCTCAAAATAGGATAAAAGTACTCTGAAAGGTTTTTTGTTTGGGTTTTTTTTGGGTTTTGTTTTTTTTTTTTTTTTGAAACGACATATAGAATGGGCATCAGTATCTACAGACACAACTAAAACAAACTAGCCAAAATTAACTTTGTTTATAGACAAAGTTCTGAGATATTCTAAGTGATAAAAGTGGTGTAGAGGAAAGCAAAATCAAGCTCAGGGTGTACTTATTGTTAGATTCCACTATTGTGCTAAATATGACAGGAAGATTATTGGCTGAGAATCAGAAATTTTAAAGCAAGTGGACACCAGGTGGATTAGCAAATGAGGTTTGTTTTGACATTCTGTGTGCATCTTGTCTTCACGTAACTTGAATGTTTACTGTGTGTTCTGATTGGTTTGGGGTTTTTTTTGGTTGTTTCTTTTTTCTTAATAGATACTGAAGGTGTAAATGGAAGAGAGGAATCTGTGAACCTTAATGATGCTGATGAAGGATTTTCATCAGGAGCTTCCCTCAGCAGCCAGCCCATTGGGACCAAACCTCAATCATCAGTATCCCAGAAGGGCAGCTTAAGGAAAACAGCAAGTGGGCGTTCTGCTAAGGATAAAGAAACCTCTTCTGCAGCAAAATCCAATGACAGCCCTCGAGATTCAGTAGCTCGGAAGCAGTACATGCACCAATCCACTGACCTTGGTGCAGATATAATTGAGATGACACCTACTAAAAAACACCTCAGCCTGCCTGCTGGGCAGGTGGTGCCAAAAGCCAACAGTTTGAGCCTGATCAGGACCGCCAGTGCTTCCTCCAGTAAATCGTTTGACTATGTGAATGGCAGTCAAGCAAGCTCTAGTGTTGGAGCTGGTACAGATGGTGTCACCAATCTAGCAGCTGGCAACACCAATCGGTTTTCAACTATCAGCCTACAGGAGGACCGACTAGGCCAAGCTGGGGAAGGTAAAGATCTCCTTCCCACAGGAGCTCCCCTAACCAAGCAGTCTCGATCTCCAAGTTTCAATATGCAGCTGATATCCCAGGTGTAACTTTGACTCCCTTCCTTAGGACTCCTTGTTTCCCTTTAATCCCCAGGCAAGTTCATCCTTAGGCAAAACGTGAACCATCATCCTGCAGTGTGAAAATACTGACTGTTGTGATCTTGTTTGATTTGGTTTAGCTATCATACTGTATTACTGAAACAGCAATAATTCTTCCCTCACCTTCATTCCCCCTCCTGCCCCCCTTGTAAACATGGTTGTGAAGCAGTATATAATGTACTGTATGCCTTTTTCCATGCCTTCCTTTCTCCTTGGGTGATGTGCAATCCATCGTAGGCTGATCAGTCCCATTTCAACACTGTGAGACTGGAGACACCGGCGGAAATGGTGAATGTGATCCCTATGAGATGATGCTTTGGCTTTGTTAAGAAATAGAAACGGGTTTGTTTTCTCGGTCTACAGTACTGCAAAGACTACTGGATCATGACTTTTCTTTCTCAGAACCAGGAGTGCCTCAGAGATTCTAGTGTGACTTTGGACCTCTCTGAGTCTGTGCAATCAATTCTGGGGAGGGGATTGTCATTGCTGCTCCTGGCTGCCTACAGCACTTTTTTCATTAAAATGAGGGTAGTTTTTTCTTGCCTGCCCCAAGTCTCTCATCCCAGAAGCTTTTGATGTTCAGCAACTGAGACATGCATATTAACAAGTTGTTTTCCCTCAAAGAGAGGATTCTAAGTAGATAATGTAGGTTACAATGCACTTCTAATGGCGTTGTAGCCATATGTAATGTTACATGTCTTCCCCTCCAGGACACAGGGTCATTCTGCATAGAGACTAAAATTTAGACAACATCATGCTGTTAAAGCAATTTGGTTTGTAAGTGGAAGGGAAACACTACTTTCCCAGGAACTAATAGCTAGCTCTGCTCCATTTTTGTTGTTGTTGTTATTCTTGTGAGGTGCTGATCACTGAATTGAAAAGTGTATTCGGGTAAAGAGTATTTCTCAGGCTGCTTTCTATGGTATCATGGCTGTTTGACACCCCCACCCGCCTCAGCTGCTTTCTCAGTGTCCCTGAATTCAATCACAGAGTCATTTGAAGAATCCTGCAGTACAGACAGCCTCTTAAGGGGCTGTCTCAGGGATAGAGACAATAGTTTGCTAGAAACACTGAAGCTTCAATGTGAAATGCTTTTCTAGAAACGCTGTTTGTGCAAAGGGGTACTGACAGTCCTTTTTTCCCAGAAGGATCACACCTCATTGCCTTGGTATTTATAATCCATTGAGTTTTTTTCACTCTTATATTAGTGGATTGGTCCTACTCTAGAAAATTCAGAACTCATGCCATTGAGCCATGCCTTGAATGTATATGACTGGTGTATGGGCACTGGCTGGTACTAGAGAACACTTCTTAGAAGCACATTTCTGGTTACACAGGAGAATGTTTGTCATTCTCTCTCCATCTCTCTATCTCTTTTTGGATTGCTAGAGAGAAAAGGGGAAAGTTCATCCTCTATGCTGAAGTAATGTATGATATCCTGGAAGTTTACAAATTGTAAACCCACAGGAAAGAGTTACGATCTTTGTGGGCACTTTGGTTTCACTGTCACTGTGAAGGATAAGCAGTTAAAGCAGATAGAAGCAGTTAAAAATAGCAGGCGATCTTTGAATGATAGTCTTTAGAAAACCAGGACAATGACATCATGTTGCATTGCTGGTAGTTGGTTTTGGTTTTGTTCGGGTTTTTTTGGTTTTGAATATCATTATTTCAAATAGATTTTTTTTTTTTTTAAATTTACATGAAAAATCATTTAAATATTTGAAGGTTTTTTGTGATTTGGCAAGTCACTTTGGTAGTCTAATCTTCATATATTATATTCATAAAGTGAATTAAATGGCATCTGCACTGATGCAGAGATTCAATTAAAGAGTTAATGGAATCATCAGAGAGAAGACCTTACAGTTTCTAAATCTAAGTTAATCTTTAAGGACCACCAGTCGCACACAGATGGAGCTAAGGCAAAGTTGAGATTAAGCTACGATGCATTTTCTGCAAAAATGTCAAAAGCTGTCTGTGGTTAAACGCTTCTTTATTTTATAAGGTTTTACTAGCGGAAACAATTGATAAGTCATGGATGAAAGTACAAAGTTTATATTTTGTAGAGACCATCACAACAGAAATTCTATTAAAGAGCCATCACTAAATTGAAAAGGACCAAATGATTTGCTTAAATCTTTGAATTTTTGGGAAAGGAAAGGCCAGGAGTGTCAGCTAATTTCTTAAGATTTTTTTTTTTTATTTTAGTGTTTTACAAAGTAAGAGTTGTTCATTAGCAAGGTTCTCTACTTTCTACATTTGCTGTTATAGTCCAGAAGTTTTAGGACACTTAAATTGGCAGCAGGCCACATTTCACAGCCTTTTTTTTTTTTTCTTTTCTTTTAAATATTCTTATGTGTGGGGTCCCACACTCTTACGTTATGTCAGGCAAGTGAGACAGCTCAGTGACTTCAGATAGGGAAGTCAAATGTATGTGCATAAATTTTTCGTTAAAACTTTAGTCAAACTACCTTTTAAGATATTTTTACAGTTCTCATTTTGATGATGTGCCTTTTGTTATTGTATCATCCATTGTATTTTAGTTTGTTCTTGTGTATATATACCTACCCCATATAAGGCTTTTTAAAGAGTTCTAATTTATCCCTGTTAAAAAAAAAAAATTTTTTTTGCTGTGTGCTGATGTGGTACATCTATAACTTCTCAAAATTACCCTTTTAGTGCAACGTTTCAGTTGTGGGAGCCTGTTTTGTCGTTTTTCAGACAAGTACTGTTCAAGATCTATCTTACAAAATGAGTCATCACTAATATCTATAAACCAGCTGTAATGACAGGCTTTGCCAGTGTTGTGTATCATGTTTATCATTAATGCTTCTAGAACTGTCTCAAACTATGCCAGGGTGGTTTAAGATCATAGCAAAACTTTATACGCTGAAGTTCAGTACACTTCAAAGAACTGTGGCAGAAATAAAATTTGAAGTGTTTGGGATATGGGTTGAAGGAATAATCTGCCGTCTTTCTGATTATATATGCTAATTACTAAACAAAGTACAATTTTCTGACACCTGTGACAAATATTTAAACTTAAATCTGTTTATCCTGAGTTCACTCTGCTGTGTCTTGTTTTAGAACATTTGGTACTTGACATGAGGCACTATAGATTTTCTGCAGTATTTCAATGCAACTACAGCATTATAAAAGAGGGTAAAAAAGCAGAACACTACTGTTTTTCCTAGTATATGTATGTGCACATACATGCACATACATGTAATTCTTAGGTGAGCAAGTGTGGGTACTATATTTTGATGTATATATACAAGTAAGTAGGGATAAATTAATTATTCCTTGATACAATACTTACCACATCACAATATGCTGTCATTTTGCAACTCATTTTTGTTGGACTTTATATTTTTAAGAAAACATAAAATGTTGGGATTGCTAACTCCAGCTTGATTTATGCTTTTCAGGGTTTTATCGTGAGCAGCTTTTTGGTTGAATGATGAGCCGTTTTTTCATCCTGCAGGCAGCAAAGTGATGAAGTAAAAATACCTATTAAAACAAATGTTGCAAGATGATAGTTTAAATTGCTGTGTTATCCTTTTAGTTTTCATTTGGAGACTTTGTATGCCATTGTCCATTTAACATGCGGATTTCTTTGAACACCCTTTCTGATGTGAATTTCCAGGGTTTTTTTTAACAGTATAATTCATTCTGTAACGCTGAACATCATGTTGCAGCCAGTAAGCATTAGATCTAGTATTTGTAATTTGCAAGTGTGTTGGTCTTAAATACAACATTTCCAACATATTCCTGCTAGCTTTAACATAATTCAAATGATCTGGTTTAACATCAAAATAGTGAGGAAAAAAAAGTTTTCTGACAAAGTATTTATTTGCACTACTTATGAATACTGGAGTTTACTGGGACAGGGTTTTTTCTCACCATGTGAGGTTTACGTGTGTGTGGGTAGGTACATACATTTGTCACGTGTTGACAATCAATTGCCTCAACTGTGTGTATACTGTATGTAAATATGAACATATTTTTCAAGATTAAGGGGGAGACCTGCATCTTAATGGTGGTAAAGCTACTCTGTAGTAAGGTGACCCCAACTCTAATCCCTTTTAGTCTCCAGATACTATGTGGCTTGTTTTACTTCTTTAATGAAGATTATTAATGTTCTTGGAAAATTTTAGCTCCAGGGGAACTTTCCTCAATATTTAATGTATAGCATGTTCAGAGAATTATATTTTGAAAAATTAATTTTGGAATAGATAATTCTATGCTATGGCTGTATTTTAACCTAAGAGTTCAAACTTGTCCTATTTTATCATGAACCAATGGCTATCTCTTTTAAGTGTTCAGCATTTTGACTTTGGTCTCGAACCAGAAATTTTTGTTTATCTTGGCTTACAGATTTAAATTAATTTGAAAACTGAGAACCAAGAATAACTTTTTGAGTAAAATCATGAAAATCAAGCAGTACAGACCTAAGCACTGTACTCATAATCCTGGAGGAGGTGTGGAAAATATAATCGAACATGTTTGAATGAAATGTATGTACTGCACACAAAACAAAAAGATGTTTCTGATGTTAGTAAATCTAATAATTTCATCCTTAAATTCTGCAATTCTCTCATTGCCAAAGATATTGCTACCTTGGCATGTTTAATATAGCATTAAAGCCATGAGCTTTGTCTCCTTCATAAGAACCACTTACATCATAGCAATAGCTTGCATTGGAAGAGTAAACATGCCCCTTATTTATTTATTTAAATTTCTTGTTTAGGATAATTGCAGGACTAAAGTTGCAAAGTATCACTCTATTCCAAGCATGGTAAGCAAAGAAGCCAGACCCTCTGTACTTGCATTGCATTCTTGGTTTATATCAAATTGTTCAATATTTTATTTTTTCTTCAGTGTTTCAAATGCTATTTGTTTCTAGCATGTGGGCCTTAATCTCCCTTGATTATTTTTTAGTTTGTTTTCCCACTGGTACTTGGATAAACTTTGCTGTGGAAAGCTTTTTTGTAGGTGATTCAGAGTGACAGATCATGACGTGGGTGTTGTGTTAGTTAGTGTATCAGTCTATCAAAATTTGCACGTCATGACCAGCTGAAGAGCCAAAATGCTCACTTGCCTCTTACACGGTGGTGGAAGATGGAGAGCTGTGAGCAGCTTGGTTTGTCAGTAGGTCCCGAAAACAAGCAGTAAGTGGATTTTGCAAGACTGATATGTATGAGAATTTTCACATAGTCATTATGAAATTTTATTTAAAATAAAACAAATCTTGGAACAAGATTTCAAAACATAACAGCCAGCCATTTCAGATAAACTTGCCTTATAAGCTTGGCGAGTGTCAAGGCCTGTGACATTAAAAGTTCAGAAGCAAGCTCGAGTAGTCTAAAGGTACCTTACAGCTTCCAGAAATGGATTTAGTAAAAAAATTCTGTCGCATGTTAATTTTCTGTATGAGATTTAATGAAAAAATCAGGTTTTGCTTCCATCTTCTATTTATTTTTCTTAAGGCTATTTCCCTCCCCTCCTCTGATTTTTTTTTTTTTTTTTTTTTTTTTTAGACTGTGTTCATCAGATTTTACCAAAGGTAGTATCTGAGGGACCAAATGAATTTAAAATGGGTCCATAAATTATCCCACCTATTATAAAGGATTACTAAGCTATTCCTGTGAGGAGCTGTTGATGGGAACAGATGTATAGTAAAACTTTGTGTCTGTACAGTAAAATCTTGCCCTACATTGTAGCTTGTGCATAATGAGCAAAGTGATGAGATCAAGTTATATTAACCAGTTACTTGGCTGTGAGCTCCCAGTGTTTTAACAGTCAGTGAGATGTAAGCAATTTAGAGTGGAGTATCTTTGCATTCTGATAGAACTCTTTAAAGCAATTTAAATTTTGACTCTTGAAAAGATGGTTAATCACTCCTTAAAAGGTGGTATAGAATTCACACGGGTTTTTGGTTTTAGGGGGTAAAATGGTCGGGAAAGATTTCTGTTGAGGAACATCTCCTAGTGACTCTATGGTGCTTTGTCATGGGAACTTCCTTACAAATCAGTAGTGGATCCTGTGTGTTTGAGTCCTCATCCTCCCCAGAACTAATCACAAAACAAAAAAATAGTATGAATGAAGCAACCTTTAACCTTTTGTTCTAAAATAAGGATGACTTGGGAGTGACAGAAATACTGGCTATTGACACTGTTCTTTCTGTTCAGGCAGTTATTATTGTTGTGCTAGACTTCCATGTTATTAGTTTATGAAAATGCAAGTAGTAAAAACTTTGTGGCTTCGAGTATACAGTAGATGTGTGTTAACAATCACTCAGGATAAACCAACTTGTCCAAGTATTAATAGATTCCTAGTACTGGGGTGTGTCTGTGTGTTTTTGTGTGCCAGTGTTCAATGATTACTTTGAAACAACTTCTTACTGTTTTCTTGCAGATAGTGAATACTTTTGGGATGGATATTACTAGCTGGTTACTTATGGGAAAATACCATGTGGTTAAATAAAATTGAGTCATTTAACATCTTCTTCCATATCAAAGATTCCAGGAAAAAGCTAATAGAGATTTTTAATAATTAAATCAGATACTCTTAATACATTTTAGATTTACTATGGTAACTTTTATTTGCTATAAAAAAACCCCTAACAACTAAATTGAGGTACCCCATGCTGCATTTTTTTAAATTTGTAATTCCTGTACTTTACAATGAATCTTTTGATCTGTTTGTGTCCTTGTAAGAATACAGGATATGCCATCAATTTTACTAGCAAAAAGAAACGTTCTGCAAGAGTTAAAAGGTTATTTTCTTACTTTTTTCTGTCATACCAGGTTTGTTTCTCTGAACTAAGGTTTCTGAGGATTTTTACTACTTTAGCATTATGTAATCTTTGTCACAGAAGGAGCATAAGCAGCGAGTAGCCCGCTTCTTGTGGACAAACAGGCGAGAGGACGCAGGGTGGTGGTGTGTCCCCTCCTCACCAGGACGGCTCTGCCTGCTGGGACCGACTCCGGGCGGTCAAGATCCGGTTCTGGTGAAGGACTGAACCAAATGGGTTTTTACCAACCGCGACCTCTGCTGTGTGATGTCCTTTAACCTGGGACCAGGGGAAAATCTTCTTTCTTAGACCTGAAGATGGCACGTATCAAAGATCATGTTATTGGTGCATGTAAGCCATTATCTTAACTGTCTTACTGAGCTGGTTAATGCTGTTGACTGTTGTTGAAATGTGAAATGTAGTTACTATTGACTTTGTAAATACCTGCCAGAGATGAAATATAATTATTTTAAATCATTGTAAATAGAGATGTATAAAACTCAACACAATCTGCAATGCAGAAAAAAAATAATTATATATATATAAATATATAAAGATGTTAAATAAATATTGTGCTGTTTCTGAACAGAAATGAATACTTTGTGAATTGCTTTTTTTTTTGTGTTTTGTTTTAAACTTTGCCGTACGCTGGTGGGGCGGATAAGGCCGGGTACACTCGCAGGCCGCCACCGCGCGGGCATCCACGGACACGCGGGAGGCGGGAGCAGCTGCCGGGGGTCGCGTGTGCGAGTTCACTGCGCCTCGGGGCGTCCTCCGGTACCTGCTGCCGCCCGGGGGTTCCTCCGAAGAAGCGGGGGCCGGTGCCAGGCCCGGGCCCTTCCCGCCAGGCTCTAACAGCGGCTTCACGTCGCCACGGCAACCCCGCCCGCCCGGCGGCTGCGCGCTTCGCCGGCAGCGGAAGTCCCGCCCTCTCGCCGCTCCCGCTCGGCGGGAGGTGGGGCGGAAAAGAGGGTCGCGGATTGGCCGAAGCACAGGTCAGTCAGCGCGCGGCGGGGACGTTCAGTGCTCACCCGCCCTCACTGTCCGGGAGCGGTGTCGCCCGTTGTCTAGCACGTGAGCCCGCTCCCGCCTCCTGCCGCCGCCGCGGGGGGCGGCCGGGAGACCGCGGTGAGCCGGCGGCGGAGGGGGCAGGAGTCCGAGGCTCGGGCCCTGCCGAGGACGGCGCGGTGGGGCGGCGGAGGTTTCCAGCGGTTCAGTGCCGCCGGGCGCGCCTTGTGGCGGCGGCGCCCCTNGTGCCCGCCATGAGCCGGCCGGAGGGGGAGGGCGGCGGCCTGCGAGTGAAGTTCGTGCCCGACGAGGAGGTCCTGAAGCACATTGCTGACGACCCAGGTACTGCCCGCCCGCTGCTCCCGGGGCACTGGGAGAGTGTCCGAGCAGCCGCGGCACCCTCTGGGAAGGCAGCCCTTCCCCAACAGCCGGGGCGGGTGAGAGCCATGGCCGGGCTGTGGGCAGGACGGCCCTTCCAGGGTCGTTCTCCTCTGACTGCCTCTTCCGCCGTTCATTCCCGCCCCGGCACTGGAAAAGGGGCAGCCGCGGCGGGGTGGCCGGTGCCCGCCGCTGAAGGCGGTGTGGGTATTGGCCCTCCGTACCGGCCTCCCCGGCGGCAGCGTGTGTGTGACGGCCCGGGAGAGGGGGCAGGAGCAGCCTGGCTGGCTCCCCAGCCCCTGACGTAGGTAAACACACCGAGAATCAAATCGGAGCAAGGTTCGAGGTGGTTGTTTCAGGAGTCTTTTGCTGCGGTTTTAACTACTTTTTAAGGTTTGGAACCTCTGTGGAGCTGCTTAGAACTTGCCCGTACAAGGCACAGAGCATCCTGATCTGACTTCGCTGTTGGCTCTGCTTTGGGCAGAAGTTCAGACAGACGCTCTCCAGCGGTCTCTCAGCCTCAATTCCCCCATGAGTGTGCTGACAGCCTATAGGGCAGGTCTTTTCCACTCGCTCCCCTTTGCTAGGGGAGACAGAGGATGCCAAATACCACCCCCTTTGCATACAATTTGATATTTCTATATGTGAGTCAGTGTCATTTCTTCCAAACTGTGGAAGCTGGTGTGTGCTGAAGTGGGGGTCTTGACCTCATGGACTGCAGGGGCCAGCTTTTGTGGTAAAGGAGGGACTAATGGCTGTAGGGTCCAGGGCATAGACCAGCTGTTCTTTTAGAGGGACATCTTCCCAGTGTTGTATTTGTTTAGTGATTTACACAACAGGAACTTGGTCTCTAAATGGGGTAGCTGCATACTACTACAATAGAAATAACGAAATAGCAGAAGGTTAAAGCTTTTATTGCAATCCTAGGTATTAAAGTTCGGAAGGACAAGACTCAGCTGACACTCAGTGTTAAAACATTTGTGAAGAAACTTGAGGATATTTCAGACGATGAAGCTCAGGAGGTCCTGGAAGAGAAGAAATATGTTGCTGCTCTTGGAATATGTACCCAAGGTATTGGCAGGGGAAGGCCTAACACAGCTGTGACTTCAGGATTCTTACAGTGTCAAGGTTGCACAATGTTGATAAAATTGTTTTTGAGGGCTGACCAGTTCTGGCTATGCTTGTGGTAACAGAGGAGAGGATAATGATTCTAGAAATGTATTATATTTATTTTATTGTGTCTACAATATAAAGAGTCCTTTGAGCCAAATAGTAAAATGTTGCATTCCATCTTCCTTGGGTTGGGAATATACCGGTATTTTTAAAAATAGCTACAAGTAACATTACTTTTCACAGATTCAATGCAAAATGGCTCAAGTGTAAGCGGTGGTGAAGTTTACTCATTCCATACTCCCAAACGCTCCAGCAAAATGGCAGAGCTGGGTATGTTTTCCTCTTTCTTCTTTTATTCTTGCTTTGCTATGGTCTTTTTTTGTCTGTTCTGTTAATGTGATTTGTCACTCCTTTTTATTCAAAAGATATGTTTGCTGTATTTCAATAGCTTTTATCTGGCTCTGAATGAATCTTTCTCAGAAACAAAAGCACAGGGCTAGGACAAAGCTAAGGCATGGTGGGGATAAGAAATACAGATAATAAATAAACGCATAAGAAAAGTGGAAGTTTCTTGATGCTGGGAGAAAGTCTGTGTGTAAGTGCCAAAGGATGGCAGGGATTTTATTTGTGTAACTTAGAAGGATATGTGAATAAGTCATTATGTAGTAAAGAGTCAAAAAAAGGCAGTATCAGCTTTGTGTGTCAGGGGATTTCTCCTACTCAAAAGTGTCTGCGTGTGCTTGCTAGGCTAACTGTGGACTTAGGAGAAGCAAGCAGAAAGTGGCAGTTCTGGAGAGGGTGGGCTGCTCTGGTTCAAATAAGGTGCTCGAGCCCTGCTGCTACTATGTTTTTTCTCACTTGAAGGGCCTTTCTGTACCCAGCCCCATCTGAACTTCATTGGTGTTCAGCTGTGACAGCTACTGATATATCCTACAAAGGATGATCTAAGGGAGAGGGGTCATCATTCTGTATCAGTATCCAGAAACTGTGATTTCCGTCCCTCTTCACTTCTCCTCTGGGCTGCTACTGTGTCTTGGAAATTTGTGTGATTCTTATACTTCCTTCTGCAGCAGGGTAGGTTTCATTGGTGCTCCCTCCTGGAGCCATGACTCAGTTGGAAAACTGAGGCAAGTCATACAATGGAAGGCTGGTAAGTAGTGGAAAGAGGTAAATAGGATACAAGAAACCACCTCCAGAGGAACTGATGTGTTTGCTATACCTGCTGCTCTACTATGTCCCATTGCAGTTTTAAAGGACTAAGTGAGCATAATTAAATGTTGTGTGATTTGAAGACATGGTCTCCCAGGGAGAAAAGCATGCCTGAGCTATACTTGTAAAATGAAATAACTGAGGAGTTCAGTCTTTGAAAATCTTTGTTATGGATTGCATTCACCATTAGGGTTAGAAAAAAAATGGAAGTATCTGGTGCACTTCCTGAAGTAGCTAGGAAATCAGTACTTAGTGTTTCAAGTGTGTGGCTCCTTGGCTGACTGGTCAGAGCTGGGAGTTTTGTACATGTGAAACATGTTTTTGACATGTGAAACTTCTTCCCTTCCCTCTATTTCCTACAGCCTCTGAATTAGCCCAGACACCAGGACAGAGTGTTGCAGCTGAGCGCTCCGAGTGCCCTGAGAAGACAGCCAAAACCCCTCAAAGCAGCAGTAAGTCCTGTGGTGCTTTGGGGAAGTGAATCTGAGTGAATGGGCATTATGTTTCTGTTTGGGTGGTGAAGTACATGCTTGAGTGCCAGCTTCTGTCATGCTCGAGTATTCTAGTCAGCTTAACATTGTAGACAGAACTGCTTGGTGTGCATGGCTCTGGTTCACCTGAGTGGCAGTGGAGAAAATGATGATGTGGAGAGAACAGGAACTTCTCTCTCATCTGTTGCTGTGACACGTAATGATTTCCTTTGTGTTCAACAGAAATGCTTGCACTTGAGCGAGTTATGAGCTGGGCTGATTTGTTGAACACCAAATGGGTAGAATTGTGTGAGTGCTCCTGTGTAAATTCACACTTCATTACATAATATTCAAGCACCCAATGCTGTAGGGAGAAATACAGGTGGGAGAAGTCAGTGCGTGTCAATGCTGGCAAGAGCATGTTACTTTGTGCTCAGAAATGGAGTCTGGTGTGCTCAAGGATCAGACATTAGCTCATTTTTCAGCCTTTTCCCTCCTGCTGATGGCCTCTCAAAGCTGCGATCAGAATTAGAAGCTACCTTCTGTGCTAGTAACGTTGACTGTCTTTGTTCTCTCCTTGCCTACCTGTGAGGAGCTAGAGGGATTAAACACCCAGAACGCTGATATTTTGGTGCAGTGTGACTTTGAATAGTGAATGCCTGTTTTTTCTAATGGACCGTCTGCTGTTGAAAATATGCAGTACTCTGAACCATGCTGTTTCTTGCTTTGCAGAACATTCAAGTTCAAACAAAGTGCAGCAAAAGGTGAGTGAGTTTTGAGGGGGGGGTTGGGTTTGTTTTTTGGTTTTTTTTTCTCACTTTTAAAACTTGAACTGGCCAATTACTACAGTTCTGGAAAGGACGGACCTTGGAAAGCCTCATCCACAGTACAGATGTCTCTCCTAATCCAACTAGGCAGGAGTAACTCAAGTGAGAACCAGAGCTTCTGTTGGTCAGGACTATAGGATTTCAAGTCAGTGGGCAAATAGTGGCTTTGACAGCTTAATTAGCATGGGTGGACACTATTTCTTTGCATCACACAAATGAGGATGTTAGACAATCCCTTAATATGCAGTTAATCTCATAGCTTTTCAGTTTCTTACCAAAGAAAGGAACAGCCTTAATTGTAAGGAGTGCTGTTAGAATAGGAATTCGAGAGCTGTTGTGCTGTTCAGTTTCATACTGTAGCATTGGTTTATAAAAAATAAATCATGATAATGGGGGCGGTGTAAGTTGATGTGATCTTTTGTTATGCTGCAGAGAGATACAGTCCAGAACTGCCAGCTGTGTTGGTTATAAAGAGAGTGCTGTGAAACAGTTGGCTTTCTAAAATGGTATAGCATCATACTAGAAATGTTTGCACAGCTTTTCCAGTATAAGATTCCAGGATGAGATATGCCTGTAACAGATGCTGGTTTGGGATGCCATGTTTGCTCCTTGATGATTTCCCATCCACTTTGACAGGATTAACAAAAGTGTTTCCTAACTATTGCAGGGTTGATCTGGTGTCCGAGTCAGGCACGTGCTTTACACATACGTAAGGAATATGTATCATTACAACTTGATGAGCCCAGGCAGCTTGAGTCGCCTTTGCTGTACTTCTTCTGGGCTTATTATTCTGAGTGGTCTTCCATCAGTCTGGTAGTTGTTTTCGAAGTGGACTTCCAAATGAGTCAGAGTAGACAGCGTGAGGTGGAAAATGACTGCTCTGGAGAGGCGAAGCATTTCCAGTTTGTCATTGCTTCGGTTTGACTCTTCCTAAGGGGCCAAGATTGGCATCTTGGTTGGAGATTTCACAGTTTTCTATCCTCCATCTCAGGATGTTAGTTGAAAGAATTAAGCCCCTTTTGCAACCTGATCCTGCCCCACTCTAGCTCAGAATGGCAAAACTAAGAATTCTCCATACTTATTGCCTTTGCTTTCCCAGTTTCTTGAGGGCTGAAATAGCTTGGAAATGTAACCTGATTCTACTCTTTGCTTGGCAGAGGGCTGTTTTGAAGAATTATATGTGTCTTCTTCTAATGCATGTTTTTTCTCTGCTGTTACAGAGTGAAAAGAAAGAATTTGTGTCTACTACACCTTACAGACTCAGAAAGAGGCTAGCAGGTAAGGATCAACCTTTGCAGTCAGCTCCCACAGTCAGTGAAGCACTGTGTTGAGAGGAAGGTGTTTCTCCTGGTGGGCCTCTGCTTGTAGTAGCAGTCTGACTGAAGCAATCTGATCCTTCCTGCAGAGAATGTAGAAATGTCCTTAAGGAAGTCTGTGTAGACCTTTTCTCTACAACAGATTGCTACTTAGGTGTGTGGGGCAGGGGCAAGGGGAAGGTTTAGAAGCACCAAGTTGCTGAACTTGAGCAACATGATCAAAAGAGACAAAACTCTCAGTAATCTAACTTATGCTGACACTTAGGTTTAGCACAATTGCTTGAACCAAGTCATAAAACTTTTTAATGATGGCTGGGACATTCATGATAAAGTATTTCCAGTAACTGGTTGGCTCTATGTGCTCAGAACGAATGCAAAAGAGAGTTTTGTGACGTTTTGTGTTCTAGTTCTTTTGTGTTGACTGAGCCAGATTCTGTCTGTGCTCTTCAACCAAATTGCTAAGAAAGGTCTTTTACAAAACTTTTCTTGCAGAGTGTGACCCAGAAGACACTCAGCTTGCATGACTGGCATTTGGGAAAACTGACATAGAGATGCTGAGAGAAATAGGGAATTCCATTGTCCATTTTTAGTCACTTTTAATAGTAGGATTATGTTTCTTAATTGGTATCAAGGAGCAAGCTGTACTAAATAATTTGTGAGCCTAGAACTGGAAAAGAAAGGGCTATTTGCATTTGCAGTCCTCTTAAGCATTGATTTTACTTCTCTGTGAAATATATTTAGGAATCATATGCTTGAAAAACATTTAGAGAATGTATGGGAGAGCAAGGTGGTGTGAAATGTGTTCTGTGTAAGAAGATGTTGCTAGCTTTTAACCTTAAATTTATGCTCTAGCTCCAGATCCGTATTTAGATAGTGAGAGTGAATATTCTGCTTCCTGCTCAGAGGAGGAGGATGTGGAAGACCAGAAAGAAGTCAGCACTGTTTTATCAGGTCGAAAGACCCCAGCAAAAACTAAGGCTGCATCTACACCGCCTCCCAGAAACACCCTAGCCAAAAAAAATAAAGAGAACAAGATGGTGAGTGTGTAGAAAATACAGCTGGCAAGCATGAAGCGATGTTTAGTGACAATAAGATGTCAGTGACCACACCTAACTATGGGGAAGAAGGGCTAGACTCATTTCAAATCTAACCAGCTGAGTTGGCTTTTGCTGTACTTCTGAGCCATCCCTGTTGGACAGGCATCATTTGAGCCTGTGGGCTAATCCAGTCTGTATCCTCAGCAGCTCCAGAAGGGTAAGTTCTAAGATGTCCATGAAGGAGACCTTGTACTGAGAAGGGATGAAGAAATTGAGTCCTATAGCACCAGCAGAAGCACACATTGCTTTCTGGCTTGGCATTCAGCTTTGTTGTCCAATTTCCTTCCAGCGCCAGGGGTCTCCACACCCCGTTAGAATTACTGCTGTGTCCTGCTCTCTCAGAATCTCTTTTCTGTCTCTGTCTTCAGGAAAGAACCATCTGACTAAACCTGCTTCCACAAAATGCTACTGTAGAAGCCATTTTTTGCAAATATCTTCTGGCTTTCTATTCATCCTTGCTCTGTGTCTCATATTGGCCATCTTCAGACGTGTTTGTGGGTGCAAAGGGAGAGGGGTAACTTGATAGCAGGAAGAGTGTGGTTGATCTTGGTGTCTTTTTTTAGAGCAACCTGGTGGAGGAATACTTTGAAGCTCACAGTAGTTCCAAAGTGCTCACTTCGGACCGAACGCTGCAGAAGTTGCGGAAAAGAAAATTGAATCAGGTATGCTTCATAGTGAAGCACACAACTCTTGGAGCTTTTGATTTCTGTGATGAAGATTTCCCTCATCAAAATTTCCTGGTGTTGCTATTTTCAGTTTATTTCTGATGATTACGTTCTCAGTGGTAACACTGATATAGGTAGCATTTTAAGCATTGTCTCCTACTGCTGCTCTGAGCGGGGGCAGTGCCCAGTTGTTTGAACGTGAGACAGTAAGGGAAGTGCAGGGAGACAGTAAGGAAAGTGCAGGATATCTGTTCACTATCAGGTGAACAGATAGTTGAAAACTGCAGTTACCAGAACAGGTTAAAGTTTGCTTTTCAGGGAGAAGAGAGAGAAGCAGAGCTGTAGAGACCTCCCTTAAAATTATCACCAGAACAGCATTTTTGTCAATTAAATACTTAGAGGAACTACAAGCTGTCTTGACTATTTATGTGTAGAGGAAAATGGAGAGAGCCCTTTTCATCGTGGGTCAAGGCACATGCAAGAGTGGGACAATTCTAAATGTTGTTGCCTAGTTTATGAAATGCACTTTGTCACCTTCCAGTTCCTTGGAGACAGAACTGTCTAATTGTGGTGACTGAATTACTGTTTTTTTTTCCATATGCCACTTCTACAAGACAGTTCAAAGCAAGCAGTGGCATCCTACAGAGACAAGTACACAAGGACAGGTGCCAGAAAAGCGTGTGAAATACTTGGAGCTCTCATGTCTATGACTGCTTTTTGCATGCATCTGTGTATTAAATGATGGCATATATGCAGATTGCCTGGTACCTGCTGTTTTCTGGAATGGCTATCCAGAGAAACATCTGGATTCTTAACAAATTCTTTCATAACAGCTCTGGAAGGAAGTCACGACTTTCAGTACTAAATCTGCTGCTGGCTCCAAAAAAAAATTGAAGGCTTAGCAGTTCTGTCTTGCAGTGGTTTATATCTGTCTGATACATTGCAGCTGTCTATGTGCTCTTTCCAGAGCAAACTGTCTTCTACTGCAAGGGAGCAGAAAGCAAAGCTGTTAAAATTGAAGAGAAAGGAAGGCCAGTGTAGATTTGATGCAGTTTGTCATGCTACTGTGCTGTTTAAACATCAACATCCCAGCATATCTTTGAAACTGAATTAATCCTTTGATTCTTGATGCTTTTGAAAGAACACTTTTTCTACATTTAGCTGTCAGGTGCAAATTATTTCCTTTCTGCTGTATTTCTTTTTTAAGATGATGTTTGCGAGCATTCTCTTGTAGTGACAAGATTGTCGCTACAATCTGGCTGGATGGCCGCACCCAAAGGGTTGTGGTCAATGGCTCAATGTCCAATTGGCGGCCAGTGACGAGTGGTGTTCCTCAGGGGTCTGTACTGGGACTGGTGCTGTTCAACATCTTTGTTGAAGATGTGGACAGTGGGATAGAGTGCACCCTCAGCAAGTTTGCCAATGACACCAAACTTGGTGGTGCAGTCGACACGCTGGAGGGAAGGGATGCCATCCAGAGGGACCTGGACAGGCTTGAGAGGTGGGCTCATGCAAATCGCATGAAGTTTAACCAAGCCAACTGCAGGGTCCTGCACCTGGGACGTGGCAGCCCCAGGCACAAATACAGGTTGGATGGAGAATGGCTGGAGAGCAGCCCTGAGGAGAAGGGCTTGGGGGTGTTGGTGGATGAGAAACTTAACATGAGCCAGCAGTGTGCGCTGGCAGCCCAGAAAGCCAACCACATCCTGGGCCACATCAAGAGAAGTGTGGCCAGCAGGTCATGGGAGGTGATTCTGCCCCTCTACTCTGCTCTCATGAGACTCCACCTGGAGTACTGTGTCCAGCTTTGGAGTCCTCAACACAGGAAGGACATGGATCCGCTGGAACGGGTCCAGCGGAGGGCCACGAAGATGATCAGAGGGGTGAAGCACCTCTCCTATGAGGACAGGCTGAGAGAGCTGGGGTTGTTCAGCCTGGAGAAGAGAAGGCTCCAGGGAGACCTTAGAGCAGCCTTTCAATATCTGAAGGGAGCCTACAGGAGAGCTGGAGAGGGACTCTTTGTTGGGAAGTGTAGTGATAGGACAAGGGGTAACGGTTTTAAACTGGAAGAGGGGAGATTTAGATTAGATATGAGAAAGAAATTCTTTACAATAAGGGTGGTGAGACACTGGAACAGGTTGTCCAGGGAGGTCATGGATGCCCCATCCCTGGAGGTGTTCAAGGCCAGGCTGGATAGGGCTTTGGGCAACCTGGTCTAGTGGGAGGTGTCCCTGCCCATGCCAGCAGAGTTGGAACTAGATGATCTTTAAGGTCCCTTCCAACCCAAACCATTCTATGATTGTATGACAAACACCTGCACCATTGCAAAGCATGTCGATTGGAGCCCTTGCTCCTGTCAGAAGGGTTGTGATGTTGTGACTTCCTGGTACACTGCTTGATGCTGTATAAGCTCTGACTGTGTCTGTTATTTCAGTAGTGGTTTTCCCATACTCAGCAAGAAGAGATAAAACCTAGTGTGATATCAGTTCTTGTCCTAGTCTGGCTGCCATTTCCCATAATAAGGTTATTTAATCTCTGTTTTGTTTCTCTAGTAGCAAAACTGTTCTTGGAGGGGTCTTCATGGAAAAAAAAAACATGAATTGAGTACACTGTTGGTGAAAACTATTCTGCTCCCTAGCTACAGAGCATACTAGAGAGATACTTGTAAGAACTCCAGATTATGTGTCTTGTTTTTTCTCAGCTTTGAATGACTGTCATCTTACCTCTCTCAACATAGCAAACACTGCATGACCTCTTGAAAAAAGCTCCCCTTGCCTACACTGCTGAAATTAAAGAGCTAAACCAGCAACACGAATCTCTGTTTTCCAAGTGGATGCTGCAATTACAGTAAGTATCCAATGAGAAGCATTGAAGAAGCCTAGTAAACAGGCACTGCCAGTAAACTTACCATCGTGTCAGCAACATCCTGTGGATGAGTTAAGGACTGATTTTTTTTTTTGATTGATGGCTTAAATTTAAAACTAGGTGACATTAATTTAGTACAATGTTGCCTGTAGACCAAATCGTATCTGACTCCTTGAACTGAATGCCCGAAGTGAAATGAAGTTGCATTCTGCCTGGCTAGTTTGTCTGTGCCTCCATAAACCAAGCTAGAGGGCATTCAAAAACAGGCAGCATGAATAATGAGAAAATGGGAAACATGAATCATGAGAAAAGTGTCTGTTGGGAACAATCCGTTTTGCTTACAGCAGTATAGTTGGTAGTGAGTAGCCCACCGCCAGTTTCTTCAGTATGTGGCTATCCCAGTGGTGTAGCAGTTGAATGCCTATGGTACCTAATGATCTATGCATGAGGAAACCTCAATGCTGTTGGAAACGTTAGCAGTATAAATTTTATCTGGGTTTACATGTATCTCCATGGGAAGGAGAAAAGAGTAAGCATCCAGGAAAGAAATGGGGAACTCCAGAGAGCTGTGAAATTCTGAAGTGCCTTAGAGAAGGCAAGTCACCAGCTCTGAAGATAAGTGCTGAGGCAGGAGCAGATGTTGGTGAGGATAAAGCCCCTTGGAAGCTTTGCAAGGGAGTGGCGTATAAAGAAATTTGTGGTCCATGGGGAGTGACAGGAGATATGAAAGACACATTAGCTTTGAAAGTTGGAGGGTTGCAAGAGGAGGAGTTCTCAGTGATCTGGGCAAATTGTTAGAGATGTATGTGGCAGGGTAGAAGGAACAAATCCGTAGATGACACTGAAGTCAGTGACAGTTGTTGAACACCTTACTTTTGCCTAATGCTAGTTGAGTGACCTGATATTCTGCTTTCTGGTCAAGAGGATGCTATTCTTGCGTCTCAAGAGATATGAGAATAGTTGAATTTTGTTTTGAAATTATGCCTGCTGATGAGGCTAGAAAACCACTATGAAGGCTTGCTTTTTCTTTTGTAATTGCTGTGACCCATGGTAAACATTAATATAATTGCTGGTGAGGGGGTAGATGTGAATGCTGGTTACTCTTAATTATCTGAAGTTGCAGATTTAGTCTTATAGTCTTGAACAGTAGCAGTATCTTCTTAGATGTTTTACTAAATCTGTGGGCCTCTAGGCTGCTAAAATGCTTCTTTTACTAGGATGCATGCACGTGCTACATTTCAGATTCCTTGCACCTAAACTTTGTCAGCTGTGAGCTGAAGGTAAGCCTGGAGTTGATGAAACATGAAATTTTTAGAAGCAAGATTGCAATGGATCATTTTGCTTAATGAACATATGAACCTAAAAAGGGACTTTGATTTGGTGTATTTGCTCACTTTTCTGCAGCTTGGGTTTCAATATCGTGCTTTATGGACTGGGCTCAAAGCGTAATTTGTTAGAGAAGTTTCGTACCTCTGTGCTCCAGGATTCTGTTCACCTTGTGGTTAATGGATACTTCCCCAGCATCACTGTGAGATCTGTAAGTGTGGGAAAAGCTTGTGGGTTTATCTAATCCTGTGTTACAGATACCTCTGAAGTCTTTCAGTGTAAAATGTTAAGGAAACCTCCTACGTCCTATAGCAGCAGACTCTTGAATGAGGGACAGTTCCTATCTCTAAGAGTTTAAAGAAATTATGTTCCAAGGAATTGCAGTAATTCCCATCAGTAATAGATACTCATCAGTCTAAAGCCTTATTTTATGTTACTGTTCTGAGAAGAGGTAGAAATCTTTTGTTTGTGTTTACTGCTTTGGGGATTTGATGGTAAAAAATCAGATTACCTCCCTCATGACAGTGAAGGGCTCAGTTTCAGATTTTCTGCACTAGGTGCTTCAGTGCCATTGTCTTTTTCAGATTCTCAGCTCCATCACAGAGGAGGTACTGGACCATATAGGGACCTTCCGCAGCCCCCTTGACCAACTTGAATTCATCATTAAAAGGTTTAAAGAAGGTAAAATGACTAACTTTATATGTAAAATGTTAGAGTCCACATACTGTTAGGAAAGCCTGGACATTTTCTTTCCTCATATTTTTCACATTTACAGTTACAGTTTTAGTTTATTGTAGCTAGTATACTTTCTGGCTTGTAATTGATGCCATATATATGAAAACGTATGCACCAGTCCTATATGTGTATGTGATCCCAAGCTGTTACCTCAGTGTTTCACACACTGAGTTCTCTAGAAGGGGAAGGAGGAAGGCACTGGTATTCTAACAAGATAGAGGCTCCTCAGCCCTTTGGCAAACTGAAATACTCATCTCTCTTGCATTTAGCACAGTGCCTTTGTGCTTTATTTCCATGGTGTTTCTGTAGCCATGTGTTTCCTGATGGCAGACAGGACGGGTGGACTCCAGCTACATGAGGGAAGATGGTTCTTAGTGGCTGCTTGAGGACCTGATAAAAACCTCACTGAAATTGACAAAGAACAAAGAACTGGCAAACAATTTGGAATGACAGTTGCTGACAGATATTAAGTCCTTTGAGCTCCTCTAGAAAATCATGACCTGAGGCACTTGCCATAAATTTCACTATAGGCTGGATTAAGGCTTAAATGTACGTGGTTTAATGGAATGGTCATTAAAACTTAATATATGCAAATACTGACATTAAAATGAAATAAAGGACAGCAGCGTCAAACGAGCAGGTTAGAATTGGGTTCAAAAGCAAAATTAAACAGGTATGGCCACACTAAGTGCTTGCTGAATTCTTTTTTGAATGTCATTTTTACTGCTAGTGTATACATACACAAATTGCCACGGAATCCTAATTGCGCATGGCATTGGTGTTTGTTTACATTCTGTTTTCTGTCATTACTTTGAGTATTTCTGGTAGGACTAACTGGAAAAGGCAGATTAATGGCATAGCCATCTGAATCTAGATAAATCAGTCTTGTGTAGTACACTATAGCTGATCTGACTGGGAGTCTGAGGTTTCCACTGGCAGCCAAGTATGTATTTAGTTGCACAAAATCTGGCTACTGTTCTGGAATTTTTTTGCTGGGATCAGGAAATAGCTGTTCCTGTGGATAAGTACAGCAGTAACAAGCTAGCTGGAAATTTTAACATCTACTACTTGCATTATCCAAGCTAAGTCTTTGCAATGTCCTTTAAGGATTCAGTGGGAGAGATGTCTAGTGAAGTAAGTATGCTTTGGATCCAACCCTGAATAAAATGCATTTTCATTGTGCGAGGAGGAGCTTAGGGATCCTAGTCGTGTAACTCAAAAGCAGCTAAACAAACTGCTTAGACTTCCATCCTAAAATACATTTGAATGACCTTGAATTGCAGGACTAGAAGTCATAGCTAAAAAGGCAGTTCCTGGTAAAGCCACTGCAAGTTGAAATTGGATTATAGGAGAAAAGCTTAAACTGCAAAAAAAAAAAAAAATAGTCGCTGTGATGAGAACTGCAATACAGTGAATTCAGAAAAAGCCTTTTAGGTGCTCAGAAACACGAAGTGTGGGATAGAGATTGAAGTAAGCTCTACAAGGAAAGTGATTTGATATTGGAGTGATGAATATGGAGCCTGATGGAATAGACTTGTCCTAGGCTGCACTGGGAATGGGAAACCACTTTGTGTGCAGTTTCTTTGATTGGTTCTCTTCTGTTTTTTCTGACCTTGCAGATTCATCTTTAGAGCTCTATGTCCTCATTCATAACCTGGACAGCCAGATGTTGAGAGGAGAAAGAAGTCAGCAGATCCTTGCACAGTTATCCTCTCTGCCTACCATTTACCTCATTGCCTCTATCGATCACATCAATGCTCCTCTCAGTGAGTCCCAAGAGAGAAGGATCTCCATTATGCTTTGGGGCTGCTGAGCATGTTTCATAAGCTCATGTGTTACTGTTGAAGCGCAAAATAGACTGGTGATGTATGTATGCTGGCAGCAGCCAGATGGCCCTATTGGGACTGTGGCTGTATTGAACCAAAACTGTATAGAGATACTAAGAACTACTAGACATTGATCATAATATACAAATAGACCTCAAGCTTCTGACACCCTTTGACTTAGGGGCTTACTGAAATGGAAAATGAATGTTATGTCTGTCATTTCATCTAAACAATTTTGTTTATCATCTAGAAATTCTTTGCACACTGCTGACTCTGGAAGGATTTACAGTATATCCATGAAGCTTGTATGAAAAAGGGGATGTGTGCAGATGTTTTACTGCAGAGAATTTGTCTTGCTTGAACTGCACGTCTGGGTGTATATACAGTGAATTTCACAAGCATGCTTTGCTTCCTTAAACCCTGCAGTAGAACTAAGTACATTTAAATTCCTTATTACACACCTTAGAAAAACTAAATCTCCCAATTCTGTCTGCTCTTTCTTTTCTTTCTGTCTAGTGTGGGATCAGGCAAAGCTAAGCCTCTACAACTGGCTTTGGTATGAAACAACCACATTTAGTCCTTATGTGGAAGAAACATCTTATGAGAACTCACTTTTAGTACAGCAATCTGGATCTTTGGCTTTGAGCTCCATAACGCATGTCCTGCGCAGTCTCACTCTCAATGCCAGGTAAGACACTGTTATGCTTCATAGTAGCGCTTGCTGAGGATCCAGTCCCTAGTGGTTTACTCTGGTCTCCACCTCGCAGGAAGGAATTCCTGTTTTGTGATAACAATATTCAAGAAGAAGATGGTAGGACCTGGGTTCCAAGTGATTGGTTACTTTAAATGAACAGCGTTTGGATAACAGGCATTGTCCAGTGATGAGACTTTATGCACAAAGTCCTGGTCATGAGGGAAAAGTCAGTTAATATTTTCTAATGGTGGAGTTTTTGGTTTGGTGGTTTTGGTTTTTTTTCCTTTCGATTTTCCCCTCTCTTCATCACGCTTAGGGGTATATTCAGACTGCTTGCTCAGTACCAGCTGGAGAACAAGGACAACCCATCTTATCCAGGTATGTGTGCTCCTTTTCTCATCTGTTTGGGGTGTTGCCATCGCTAGCTCAGTCACAGTGGTGCTGGCTTTTGGTGTCCAGGCTGCATCACCAGCAACAGAAGTGCTGGAACTTGGCTCAGTGAGGCTGTGGTTTAGACTGTCGTCCTAGTGGTACTTACCTCTGTGCTCTGACAGGAAATCAATAGACTGGCTGGTTCTGAAGGACCTCCTTTTACTGTTGTCTGCTTTGATGTTTAGAAATGACTGACAGCATTCATGCGGGACTGTGGACTTAAATTAATAAAATAAAGGAAGAATATGAATTTGCATTACTAGCACTTAAAGGACCAGGCAAAGACAGGATATTCTGTTCCCATGCTACTCCTATTAAAGTGACTCCTCATGTGTCCCTGTTTTTGAGGGTACATGTGAAATACTCCGTCAATGTCTTCAACATGCTGCACGATATAGGACTGACACGTCAATGGTAAAGACAGTTGGAAGTAAGATAGAAGAGCTGGAAATGAAGAGAAATTAACCATGGTGGGAAGTGCATTTAAAGTGCTTTTAAAGTTCTGTTAGGTAAACAGGATGATGAATGTTAATTCAGCTGTTTTCACTTAATTACTGAAATATTAGCTTGGCTGTATACTTGAAAGAAACAATTGTGTTACTGTAGCTACTATGGTCTAACCCAAAGTAAGATTTGTAGGTGGAGATAACGTGTGTTGTTAGATCCGGAAAAATCTGGCAATCTTACTACTTCAATTTTTTGTTCTTGTCTTTTTCCCTCTCCAGGGCTTTCTTTCCAAGACTTCTACCAGCAGTGTCGGGAGGCTTTCCTTGTGAACAGTGACCTAACACTCAGGGCACAACTGACAGAATTCAGGGACCACAAGCTCATCCGGACCAAGCGGGTGAGTTGGGGGAAGACGACAATTCTGGGTATTCAGCCACCTTGAAAAAAAAGATGCTGACTCGCTACTAAGGCACCACTTCGCAGCTCACAGTGAGGCTCTGTTTGAAGCATCTAGGAACTAGCAAAGGGCTGAAATTCTGCAATTGCAGCTCTTTCCATGCCTCCAATTTGTCAACACCCTTTACATGGATAAGGGGCTGTAAAAATGCAGTGTGCTTTGGTTACTCATGAACCTACAGCTGTCTTCTTCCTGAAGACCTTGAGAAGTAACGAACTCTGGAGCCTGCCAGTCTGCTTCCAAGAGCTACCTGTATTTGCAGGATGGAAGAATGCAGGCTAGTCCTAATAATGAGGCAGTATGGCACTACTAGGCACGGGAACACAGTGTTGAGGAGCTGTGTAGTGTCAGACTAGCATAGCCCACCAGACGACTTCTCATATACTGACTTTTCTCAGTATTTGTGCATTTCCAGTGTTGCTTTGGTGAAATAATCCCTCTTTTTTAGTGATGTAGTCCTTCTGAATGCTGGCCAGCTCTCACCCAGGCTGTAAATAAATGTTAGCATTGCAGTGCTGTTTAGTGGCTTGTGTTGCAGTGTGCACTGGTGTTAACAGAATGTGTGTGCATGTCTGTTCTCAGGGAGCTGATGGTGTGGAGTACTTACTGATTCCTGTAGATGACAGTACCTTGACCGACTTCTTAGAGAAAGAGGATGAAGATGTATAACGCCTCTCTCTTTTCAAAGCATCTACAGCAATTGCTCTCAAGGGCTTCTGAAGAGGGATCTATACTCAGCTTGCTCTCCTTCTAACCCCAAGGCTGCTGGACTACTTTCTGAAATGTAGTATTTGTAACGAATGGTGATCATTGTTCAACTACTTCAGGTAGTTTGGAATGATGACATCTGTAAGCAAGGCATCTCTTGCTCTGCAGTTAGATTTGTCTGCCTTGTCTCTTAGCTGAGATGATGCCTTCTTCATATCTATGCAGCCAACCTTACAGCCAGAGAAACAAACTTGGTAAGACTGTGCCTTCTGCTCTCTACCTCACCAGACATGAGGGTTGGATTGGAGCAGTTTACTGCAAATCACTAGATGGTCAGAGCTTTCGTTTGTACTAGCGGTGCAACTTTTCTCAACAGAGTTCTTTCCAGCATGCCTTTACCAGTTAGACGAGACTAGCTTCTGGTGTATGAAGAAGCCAAGATTTATAATGCTAAGAAACCTGCCTTGACTGCATGGGGAAAGGAGAATACTAGTGGGTTTGGGACATGGTGGGTAACTTATTAAATTCTGGCAATACAACTGAAGGACTTGCTCCAAACCCAAATCCTTTTATAAGAAGATTGAGATAATCAAAATTGTGATGGACTCAAGTCATTGCCTGTTGCTAAGAGTGAGAGGATCCAGCTTCTTTCATCTACTTTCCAAATTGCAATCCAGGAATATGAAGAGGCTGCTTATTTTTTAAAAGCTTGATTGTATAGATGTACTTTTTACATCAGGAGTGTCCACTGATCCTGGAGGAGGCCTTAAATGCCACTTACAAGCTCTCCCTTTTTTTGAGCCCTTAGAGGTTGGGAGGCAGCTGAAGTTTGACAGCTTTTCTTCACTTTTTTCTCAGGTATGTGGGAGTATAGTTCCATCAACTGTAGTCTGCCAGCCAGACTTTGGGCACTCTGTATGTCTAATATTTGGTAGCTGTGTTACAGCTCAATGTTGTAATAGTTCAAATTGGTCAAATAAAGTACTTTATTAATTTTCATTAGCTTGTCTTGTCTTCCACAGTCTTTTTATACTATAGGAAGACAGACATCCTCCTGGCAATTGTGTGAAAGCCTCATTTTCATTATTATGTCAAATATTTCTGCAAATCCCCATGCAGTGTGCAGAAGATTTCAAACTAATTAGTAAAAATATTTTAAATTCTTTCTCATAAGGTATCAAAATTCAAAACAGTTGGCCTGCCTTTTAATACCAATATATGGCTTTTGAAGAGATCCAAAACATCACGTGGAATAATATTGTTACCTGGTCTGCCCCTCACTGACAGAAGCAACAGAGGTTTACAGCCTGACTTTTTGTTTGTATTGAAAATGCAGGATGTCTACTTATCCCACTGACAATTATAGGACCTAATTGAGTTGGTGGAGTCTGATGGGGAAAACTGGTACATGGCAGCAGTACTCTGCAGCTTCCTCTCCCCCAACATTTTCCAACTAACATTCTCTTTTGGTGGGACTTGCATCTGTGTTTTGCAGGCTGAAATTCCCAAACTGCAAAATGCATCAGATCCTGCCTGTCACTACTTAGGCTTCTGTCAGAACCACTAAAATAGGCTGAAGGCACAGTGTCTTACCCATGTTCTGTAAGTTAGGTGTAGAGTTCAAGAACAATAATTCTGCCACTTGAAAAAAATGCGTTACTGGAGCAACTTAAAAAGTATTGTATCTAAGCAGCAACCACATCCTGTTTTGCAGTCCTTTGACTCACTGCACAGTTCCTGTGAAATTTAGGATTTAATTTACATTCTGAGTACATACGGAAGATAGCATCTAATGTGTTTACAGATGGTGATGCCACGGTGTGTTTTCAGTGCAATTATATCTAGTTTTCTAGATGTGAAATTTACTTTAGCGAAGTGCTACAATCATCCTGAGTTTAGAGTTATCCGCTAACAGTTTTGATAGACTACCAGATGCCCATACAGGCCAAAGGGAGGGCTGCAGGAGATTCACACATCTGCTAAAAGAAGGTAAGCTTAAATCAGTTCTTGGCTGCTGCTGATTCTGTGATGCAAGCTAAAGAAAAATCACTGTGAATTAATTCCTGTGGGTTTTGTGTTAAAGGTATTTTATCCTGATTTCCTGTTGTTTCTGGACAACTACCCCATCTGCGCGTTAATTTTCTGTCTCAAATTCTGTGTACGTACTAAGGCAGTAGCATTTTAATGTCTTCTGTAGCAATATAGAACTGTTGGCTTTGGAGGGATCACTTCTACAGTCCTTTCCTTTACTTGGGAAAGAAGAAATTTCTCCCCCCTTCTCAGCTCACTGAGAGGTTTTCATGGTATTGATAAGAATAATTGTTTTTGTATAGCCTCAGTAGCAGATAATACTGAAGTCATCTCTTTCCACTTACATTTAAATGGAACAAGACATATGCAATTATGCACTAGAGATATTGCTTGATGAGACAGTTTTATTAACTTAAAAGGATGGTGCTCAGATCTTTACAAATTTGCAATGGAAATATTTTCATTTTGTTTAATTATTTTTCTGGTATGCACATAATCCAGATACGGTAAGGTATGCAACTGGGAGATATTTTTTTCTTAAAAAAAAAAAAAGCCCATAACAAAAAGGCTAACTTAAAAAATAAAACCCAAGCATTGCCAGTGGTGAAAATGCTAGTTGTTCAGTTTTAGTAATCCTGTCATTAAGACCCATAGTTACAGAAACTGTTCTTAAAAGAAAGTAACAAAGGCACATTAAATTCATTAATTCATTTACAGATTTGTTAAGGAATTAAGTTGTAACCCTCTAAAGCTTTTTTAATTGAGAGTCCCTCTCCTAAAAAGCTTTAAAGCTGCATTAATGTTAGGTTGTGCAATTGACTACTAGTACCAAATACTTGAATTGTGTTCTCTATTTGCATATGAGTGGTGTCTTAATAAAACTGTTAATGCAAACGGGTGATCCACACCCTTTCATTAACTACTATCAGGAGATTTATTAGCTAAAATATCAGTGACTTACACTGACTTGCCGTAACTGCAGAAGGATAGAACTGCTGTGTGAGCTTAAAACTGGAGATAAGTCAGGTTTTTATATTTTACCCAAACCAATCCTTGAGTATCATCATTATCAAATATATCTAATAAGAGCATGCAGTAACAGTAATTCAAGTGCAGCCCAGTTACTGAGTAAATCAGTCTTCTGTAGCCCAAAACAAGCATTTATTTATCTGACAGATGACAAAATACATCCCAATCTTTGAGGGAATATGTAATACAATCATCCTGTACTGAACCAATTCAGAGCATCTCCATTGAGCTTGCAGTTCAATAGGTCTGCGCAAGATACCATGAAACCCTTGACTGAATTCTCTCACTCCTATTTTTTTTTTTCCTATGCGACCTGGAGGGGATCTCTATCTTTCTCAGACACAATTACGTTGATTTTGTTAAGTAGGTGGCTAGCTAGCATGTCACACAGCTCTGACAAGAAGCCTCGCTCGGTGTTACTGTGCTCACACAGAATAACACTTATCCCATTGGCAACTGCATCCAGAACGTCATGGTGGGACATCTCTCCTGCCATTTTGAGAAAGAAATGGCATGTAGATCATTAACGGTACAGTTTAGGTAACCAGTTCTTTGCAGTGTATGCAGTCTTAGCTAGAAGCTGGGAAGTCCATAATAGGGAATGCAACACCACCTGCACTGTGTAAGAACATGGCACACTCCAGCTCTAGTGTCCCTTGAAGGACTTTCAGCTGGTATCTCCTGTATACAACTACAACAAAACCACAGAAATCCCTTGCCCACTTTGAACAGTGGTAGATTTTGGCAGGAAATAAGAGTGGGCAGAGTGGTTTGGAAGTGGACTTGTCTGGATGTCACATGGGTTGCTGCGATGGACGACAGCAATTGGGAAGCCTTGAGAAGAAGCTGTCTGAGAACCAGCTCTGCAGGGCTGTATGTAAGGGGCAGGGGGGGACATGCTTTGCCAAAGAACTTGTTCAAATTAAGTACTACAGAATGCAAGGCAGCCTTCACGTTGTTGAGCAAGGTGTAGGGAGTTAACTGTCCCACTCTCAGAAAAGAGGATAATGGAGTAAGTGTCCCTTTGGTCAGATACACCTTTGGAAGATTCTGTAGATTACATTATGTTTCGTTTTCAGTTAGGGAATTCTGTAGGGAGCTGAGGAAATACCTTGTATCTTGCCAAAGGAGAAACACACTGAAGGTTGCAATAGACTGCTATCAACACTGATTCTGTGTTGAAATAATGCATGAATAGAAATGTTTTAATTCAAAAACCTTAACTGTGCCACACTCGCCATCTGATCCACATTATCTCTACTTTAATGTTAGTCTTCTATCATTCCAATAACTAACTGATTGTATCTCAGTTGTAACAGGCAAATCTTTCTGGCCAAACCTTTCAACAGTCAGTCAACTCTTCTTTTTTTCCATTTTTTTTTTCCTCCAGTGAGTATTTTTATAAAGATAAGGAAACAGCAACATAATCTTTTACCTGTGAGATAGAGGTCAGCTTCTATTCCCTTCAGGATGCTGCTCCCAGAACCTGCACACAGAGCAGCTTTCTTCACTGGCGATTCTGCAGGATACAAGGTGCCACAGTTGAACTCCTTTCCCTCTGTCCAGCCCTCATGTCAATATTGCTATTAATTGTTTCACAGTAACTACTACCTCAATTTTAGGGTCAATGGAAATTTGTTGGAGGAAGAGACACATCTGCCAGTTTGAAAGAGTCTTGGGCCCGTAACATCTCTGATAATACAACAAAATCCTCTGTGTATCAAACAGATGTGTCAGGTTGTTTTTTTTCCCCAAGGACAAGGAAAGTTTGCAGAAACCACAGCACAGAGACTGGCTACTGGCTAGTTCTCTCCTAGTGAGGTGTTACTTAGTGAGGTCTCTGAACCTTTTAATAGACTGCTACTCTTTTCAGGACTCTAATGTTCCACCATCATTAGCTTTCCAACTAATGATACCACTACAGCAGCGTTTTGCCTCTGAGATATACTGACTCCTAACTTTTAGCTCTCAGAAGGCCAATCTCAATGCAAGCTGAGAGCTGCTCCATGCCATTAAAAATGTCTGTTTGCTGTGATTGCTGATTCCAAGCTATTACATGTGTGACAGCAATAGGAAATTTAATTCTCCATATCTGTTACATTCACTAGCGAGAGGGGACACATGACACAGAGCTTCCAAATTCTATTGAGGTTTTACAGTATGTTGTGATGTAATTACTGTTGATTTAAGTGAAGTCACACCATTACAATCCCATACCATAATTGAGGGGCTTCAAAGTAGTTTGGGCTTTTTATAGTGCAACTGATAGTACAAGAGGCTTCTAATATGACTTCTGTTTCATAAGTTACAAAGAGTTCTCAACAAATTTGCTCTCACAAATTCCAGTAACTGTGTTCCTTGGAGGTTAGGGTAGGTAAATGGGATAAGAGGATGCTGCTCCACGTTTTACTAGTGACCCACTGTTTGAGCTAGGGTAGTTCACCTTCTTTGCCACTGTTCCTCTTTCATCAAAACACAGATGGTTACATGTTCATAAGGATACCATAAAGCATCTTACTATTTTAAGGTGCGTTAAAATTTAACATTTAGTCAGAAAAGGGAATGTACAATAAAATGGTACATATTTATGTTGGATACCCTGTGGGCTGAAAAATCTTACTCATTATACCAATTATGAAAAAGGATGTCTCATATTCAACTTGTACTGCCCCCTCTTCACAGTGGCAACCAGCATAATACAGAATTCCCAATTAAAAACCTAGATGACATTCTTTCTGCGTGATTGTATCACGTAAATTCTAAAATGCCGTTTCTTAACAGTGGAACTATAACTATTTGGAAGTAAACCTATCCAAGGCAGCAGTATTTCACACATTCACGTTCCTTGTCTTCCTGGAATACTAGTTCTAATGACAGTCTTACTCGCAGGCCTGTTTACCTAGTGTCTTGCCCATTCCCATGGCTAAGCGGACGTGGGGCAACTTTAGGTGGCTTTTGATACGTGCAATTGTGTCTGACAAGGAGACTGTCTCGCTCAGTGTGCACAGGCGTCCCATTCCGGTATGGGGAAGAAGAGGCTGAAAAGAAATTAAAATTAGTGTGAGAAAGCTGACTCCAGAAGTTCACGTTCCCTTCCATACTGTACAAAGATGAGTACATTGGGCATTTAGAAGGATTGACTCTGAACTTTACTAAAAAAATATGCATGCTATGTTCTTGTATGTAACATACTAACTACACTAGCTACTGGAGCTTATTTATGAATAGTACAGGCCACACAGCTATTTTCATTGTTTTGGAAAACGTGTGTGGCTTCAAATCCCCACAGGCTGTTATTTCAGAGCACTGTTGGGGTAGCCTAGGAAACCTGTGATGCTTCAGTGTTTACAGCACTCAGCTCACACAAGTAATACATTCACTGGAAGTAAGACATGATTTTGTTACCTTTTGTAATAAAAGAATCTCGGTCTTGTGATAAAGAAGGCTGTTCTGGGACAATAATGCCACCACCTCCAACAGTGCTTTCTGAGAGCAGTTCAAACTGACTCGTGTTTGCTCCTCACCTTCAACCCTGAGGAAAGATATGCTTGGTACTTGCTAAGAAACTAAATACAATTTCAGCATCATATTAACACAAAACAAAGCTATTCTGTCCCAGTAGCTATTCTACCACAGAGAAAGGAGAAAAAGAAGGCATTGTAATAGCCTAGCCTAGTCTAGTCGACTCTCTTGGAAGAAAGAGATATGGAAATTTAACTCAACTGTCCTCATCAAATTTACCGTTAATACTCTTCTTTACCACCTCTAATCTATGTGATGCTACACTGAGTTGCTGTTATGACATAGTGTAACATAGATTGATCAGAAAGGGATGACTATTCCTATTAAGTTTCTAGATCTGTTGCTGAAAAAAATGGCGGCAATGCATAGAAGGACAAAGTGATTAGAACAGTAAAATACAGTTCCAGTAACTTACTGTTTCAAACAATAGAAAGAGCACAACATTAGAGAATGAAGCAGATACCTGGCAGGGAGAGTAGTGAGACAGGAGATCTCTTGGATGTCTTTGATTTTGTTCAGCACCATGTCCAAGTGCTCAGTGTTGTCTGCACAGAATTCTACTCGGTGAGTGCCCTTGGCTGGATAGCTTGGTGCAGCTGATGGACGCAATGGGACGGACGTACAGGCACCTGAGACAACAGTACAAGACTGCTGTTTTGTAAAGCTGGGTAAGTGTCCTAATACAGACTTAGCACGTATACTAAAGACATTCAGCAAAGATGCAAATTTTGCACTTGAATCCATTTTCCCCTCACCAGAACTGAGGACTTCTTGCCCTGTTGTCTCTATTAGGCAGTCTGTTTTAAGTGCAAAGTTGTTGATGGATATATATTATTTGTCATTCCTAATGCAATCCATTTTATCCTAAGAATAGAATTGTACAAAACCAAAATAGTTTCTGGTTTGTAAACCAGGCTGGAAAAGACATAGCTGTTTCCATTTATGAGGCACAATACACAATAAAAGTTTAGAATAATTTCAGATATCTTAAGTCCTTTGCAAGCAATGAGATCTTGCACTTTATAAATTACAGGTGGTGATTAAAAGTCAGCTGTCTAAACTTTGCAACCAAAATGGATAATTAATGTGCTGCACTAGTTCTGACTACATCCAATAGTACAGTCATGCATCGGGAAACGTCCTCTAGTGTTTCTATCTGGTATTCCTCACCACGATAAATTCCCTAAAATATGTTTAGGGTACTTAGAAGTACTAGAAGAATATTGGGGGAGGGGAGCTCCTCAAATCATACCTGTAAAAGTTGGAAGAAAGGACAATGAGGGAAGGTCCCCACATAAAATGGTATACACTGATGAATAATTTTAACCTGTTTGTTTGTTTAACAGAATCTCACCGAGTCCCTTTGTTAGCCAGTTATTGACTCCATGAGGTATGGCATCGTATGCTGTATGCGGAGAGTAAATCCCGATTCTGTTCTCCAAGGCTCGGACGACCAGCCGTTCCTTCCAGGTCTTCCACGTCACTCGCTTGAGCGGTGAGAATATAGGAGGGTGGTAAGAAAGAATGAGGTCTGCCTTCTTCTGCACCGCCTCTTCCATCACCTCCTCGGTGAGATCGTTCGTGAGGAAAAGGGTGTTCACAGTGTGGGGAGGACTCGGTTCCACCAGCAACCCCACGTTGTCCCAGCTCTCAGCCAGAGAGAGGGATGCAAAGTCATTCAGGGCAGAAACGAGCTCCCTGAGATCCATGAGGGAGCGGGAGGCCGGGCGGCCCCAAGCACGGAGGCAGCGGAGAGGCCGGTGAAGCCGGTGGGTGGCAGGCAGCAGCATGCACCTATCTGCAGAGAGGGTGAAAAAGGGGCAGGAATAAGCCTGGGGGAACCACTGGCTGGAAGAGCCGGGTTAAGAGCGGTCCGGCTGCGGACACCGCCCCGCTGGGAGAGGGGAGCGCGGCCCGGCCGCCGCGGCGGGCAGACCCTCCCTGCCCCCGGGGCGAATCACCACAAACCACCCCGTAGAGTCGTGCAAGAAGCGCACGGAACTTCAGCCTCCTCCATCTTCACACGTTAAAACCGACCCGCGGAATCCAACCGGAGAAGCCTCCGCCTCTCGGAGGGGAAGCAAGCGGGACCGGGACGGGCAGCCTTAGGGCACCGCCAGCGGCCACCGAGGAGAGGTCGCCGCCGCCACAACGTGACCCCGCACTCACCTCACGCCGCAGCAGGAACAGGGCCAGGGCTGCGGGGCGGAGCCTGCGCCCGACCCCGCCGCTTCCGCCGCGCTGGCGGGGCTGGGGGCGGCCTCTCCGGGGGTGAGCTGTGGCGGGAGCGGCCCAGCCCCTTCCTGCCCGCCTGAGGGGAGACGCTTCCCGGCGGCAGGCGCTGGGCCTGGGTCCGGCCCCGTCAGGTTTGTGCGAGGGCTCCGTGTTGGCCGGGGGAGGGTGAAGGCGCCGGGGCGGCGCGGGAAGGCCGAGCTGGCGGCCGCGGGGCGGCGGGGAGGGCGGGATCCACGGGCGGAGCCGGTTGCCGGTGGAGGGGCCGGACGGGCCCCTGCAGCTGTGGGGAGCGGTGGGTTCCGCGCGTCCTGTGCATGGGGTTTCGGTGGAAGTACCTCAGGTCGGCCGAAAAGTAGTGGTGGCTCCAGGCCGTCGTTGGTCACACAGGAGCCGAGGGCGGCCCTCGGGGTGCTGAAGCGGGGCCGGTTGCCCCGCCGGCCATCGCAGGCTGCGGCCCGGGGTGAGGGGGGGCCGGGCCGGGGCTGGCTGCGGGCGGGTTCCCCGGCTGGGGGGAGGGGCCTGGGGGCCGAGCGGGGAGGGTGGTATAGAGAGGAGAAATTAGCGTGTAAACCTGTTGAGTTCCACACAGCTGCCATTTTATTATCGTCATTCCACATGCTTTATTTGAAAATATTACTAAGATTCTGCGCTTGGTTGCTGAGGGTGGCTGCCAGAGGGTGGCTCCAAATCATACTTCTATTTAGGTACTGGCGTGTTTTTTATCTCTTAATTTCTGTCATTTATAAACCCATAATCTTTGGAAAACCTGTGGTTGCTCAGCATAAACTTTAATCATAGGAAAGGGTGGGCTTTTTTCCTCACCTCCTTTCTCAAAGCTATTTTCTTCTAGCCCTTTCTAGTTCTTTATATGCTGTGTAGTTCCATAATGCAAGTAAAACATTTATCTAGAGTCTCTTCAATGGCACTGTAAAACTGTGTGATGCAAAAGCATATAACCACACAAATATTTTACAATCAAAAAGAATTGGGGATTGGTGGGAAAAAACCCAACAAATTTCATGTTTTCTTTGCAGGAAATTGCTGTATACAATTCTGCCTCAGCTTTTTGATAAGCAGACATGGTGAGAACAATAGCACTTTTTATATAACTTTCTTTGGTTTTGAAATTATTGTCTCTTGGAAAGCGAATAGCTGCTCTGCTTCACAAAGGATTACACAGTTTACTCTGATGCTGTGAAGAATTTGTAATGAGAAGTTTAGGTTTTCGTTTCAGACTTCTAACAAGATACTGTGAAAAGAAAAATAGGTCAATTTACATCAGTCTAAAATATAATTACACTTTCACTTCTAAGATGCTAAATTTTAATCCTACTTGGGCTAATATTTGGTAATCTAGCTTGGTTTCTTTTACCACAGAGTCATTATTCAAGTTGCAAGCACATAGCCCTGCTTGAGGGTATGTAGCCTTCTACACTTGCAGGCTTTTAAAAGTTTAGCAAATCAGGAAATAGAGTTAAGACTGTGTGTCTTAAACTGTACATACGCCTTTTATAGCATCTTCATGGACATTACAGGCAGCTATCTTCTCTTCTTGTATACTTCTGGAACAGTATGCCAGTATCAACATGATTCTGATTTTTATTAGTTTTCCTATACACTTGTACCCACTGTAGCCCCACACTAATTGTTTTTGCATAGTTTAGCACTTCCCATGGCAGCACTGTGATATATTTGGCCTATAGAGATATATTTGCTTAGGTGGCTGGGTAACTGCCATTTTAAATTTTATTAAGGTTATTTATATATTCTTAAGAAAAGTGTGTAATTTTGTGGATTTGCTTGTTTGTGAAGGCAGATTATGTACAGTACCATTCAGAATTAGCCTTATCACTCAGAAGGCTGCAGGCAAGTAGCACACATCAGTTGCTCCTCTGGCTGTAAAGCAGTGAGGTATGTGCACCACGATATCATCTGAAATAGGTATAATTTAGATTCTTCAATTTTGCAAGTGACTGAGTAGGTCCGGTTTGCAAATGAATAATGTAACTCTGGAGTGTAGCAGCATGAAACAGAGCTCCTGCATTACCATGGAAAACTTGATTTGTCCTGAAACTAAATTAAACCAAATATTTTCTGATTATTTCACTGGAAATGTGGAAAGTTTGTGACAGCAGCCTTGCCTATGGCCAGATATTGAAACAATGGTGATTTGCAGTGGGAACTTGCTTATGTTCTTGGTGGGACTGGGAAATAAAACTGAGTCTGCTAGTATTTCATTGCTGATTTAATTATTATTTGCTTCCTGCTCAGGCTGTCACACTGCATACTGATGTGGGAGATATTAAAATTGAACTATTCTGTGAGCGTACGCCAAAGACTTCTGAAGTAAGTCAAGTAACAGGAGCAGGATTGCCTGGTGTTGAAACAAAGCAGTAGAAATAGTGGAGACTGTAGAGGAGGTGAAGTAGCTTTTGCAATTCATCTTTTCACATAATGGAATACTAACATTTTACGCTGGTACAGTGCCTATTCTGCTCATGGAACTTGTGTCATGCTGCCTAGAGCTTTGCTACCTTTTTCTTATCAGATAAGGTTTAGCTAAGGGCCGCTTCTCTCCAAGTTCCAGCATCTCCCAAAGTGCCCTTTATCCTTAAGGGGAAATATGGCACATGGCCTGGAATTCCCAAATTTCCCTGGCTTTGCTCACGCTTGCACAGATTTGATTTTAATTTAAGAGAGTGAGAATCACTCCTAGTTTGTCAGAAGCCTCAGGTTTTCCTTTCTGCAATAAACTTAAGCATAAATTGAAATAATTTACTTTGTAACTGACAAAGCTGAGGAATGAAATTACTGATTGCAGTATTACATTTACAAAATAAAAATAATTGAATGGAAGTGATACTTATAAGCTCATCTCAGGCTTCTTGTTTGTTTGGCAAGTCAGACAACCTCGTGCTGTAAGCTTTATTTTAAAATCTTTTGTGTCTGTGACAGTGCCAAAGGAGCATATTAACTATAATTTATTTAAGGTTATTCTGTGGCAATACTCTCTGGAATTCACATGGTCATAATGCAAAGCATTAAGAAGGAAAAGAGTCTTTTTAGTGCTGTCATTTTAGTAAGAGGATGCTATTTCTGAATTGCCTGTTAATATGTTTTGTTTCATTTCCTTTAGAATTTCCTGGCTCTTTGTGCTAGTAACTACTACAATGGATGCATATTTCACCGGAATATAAAGGGCTTCATGGTTCAGACAGGGGATCCGTTAGGTAAGTTCTTTTCTTGGTCTCTCTATAGAAAAATGTACATAAAAATAAAATATGAAGAAAATATAAAGAAATAGAAGGAAGTTATAAGTATGAAGATTAAAACAAAATGTAAATAAAGTAAAATAAAATATAAGAATTAGTATATTGTTGATAGAGATTTTTATTATGATATTAGTTTTCTGTGGTGAATTTACGGAAAAGCAGCTGTTACCCTAATTCTAAATAATCATACAGTGGTAAAGCATTCTGCAAACTTTAGGTTTTTTCCAGCTGTTTCCACTATATATGATGATTCTGCTGACTTACTAGCTGTTGAACAAGTAGCAGTTGCTACTGTGGTTTCTCTGGTTTCTGCCTGAAAGGCTAAACTGCCTCTAAAGCATTTGGGGAAAATGTCCCAGACAGTGTTAACTGTTTGGGAGAAAATCTGATTCAGCTATGCGTCTGTCTGTACTCATACTGAATTTAATTTGAGAGTATGTCAGTATTTTGTTCTCCAACTTAGTAGGTGTTCCTTGTACAGTGTTTTGTCTCTGCTCGGTATCGAGACACGAGAACCTGATGCCTGCCTCAAACTACTTACAGGCTATCTAGGGTCTTTGTTGGTATAACAGCACATCATTTCTGGATTTTTCAGTTCGAAAAACTAGTAATTGCGGCAGCAAAGGGCACAGACTCCGCCAAGTCGTGAAGCGGAGATGTTTGATGTTTTATTTTTACAGCATATATAGTTTCTCTTTTGATCACGCGCTGTGCTCTCTACACAGATAGGTTGTGGGGACCTGTCCACGCATTGTTATGAGCAATACAATTGGCTACATGTAAGTGTTCATGTGCCTGGACTAATTAGTCATTATTATTTGTTTTGGTATATAGTTATCTATTTGTTAGCTTGCTATCTATTTCGCATTGCCTTCACATTACCATACAAGGACATTGTGTACTGTTCCCAAGGCTCCTTCCCATCAATGCAAGAACACCCGCCGAGCTCTCGCTCAGCAGCGAGTCTCCAAAATTCCTCACTCCCCACAAGTAATCTATTGTGGTTCTTCTTTGTCAGGCACTGGGAAAGGAGGTAACAGCATCTGGGGCAAGAAGTTTGAAGATGAATTCAGTGAATACCTGAAGGTATTTCTGTGCTCTCAATATGTAGTTGTGTTTTCATATGAATTATCTTTACAGGTTGGAGAACAATCAGCATTGTGTTGTACTGTATTAAATACCTCTTTTGTAATTGTGAAGAAAAGTATAATCCTGCAATAAAGGAATAGAAACCTCATTAAGATAGAAACAGGTGGTTTTGTACTTGGCAAGTTAGGTTTGAGGGTTTTCATCACTGAGAACAGTAGTAGAAGGAATTTGTAACAAAGTATTTTTCATGCACTGAAGCATTTGTTCATTTTAAGAGCAATTTTGAGGAGCCAGTTATGAACTATAATGGAATATATTAGCAACTAAGTTTATCTTAATAATGGTATTGAGGCAGAATACCAAGTCACAGGGTACTTTGTACAGGTTAAAGTCCTGCCTTCACTGATGTGTATTCATGTTGAGGTTTTTCCTCTTTTTCAGCACAGTGTCCGTGGGGTGGTTTCAATGGCAAACAATGGTCCAAATACCAATGGATCACAGTTCTTCATCACTTATGGCAAGCAACCGCACCTAGACATGAAGTACACTGTGTTTGGAAAGTAAGTGATCCAACTCTCTGCCTCCTTACCATAGCGTGTGAAGGATCTGAGTATTTCAGGGCACATGTGATGCAAATCTAGAAGCATCTGGTCCTAAAACTCTTTAAAATATTGGATGTCTATAGTGTAAATGTATGCTCCTGCAATTTCACCAGAATCAGTTGCTCTACAATACTGCTCCCTTTTTCTTAGTAGTAGGGGATTCAGTGGAAATAGGCATATTAAAAATAACCTTATGAATGGAACTTTTTTTGTTCTTCCTTTCTTTTTTTTTTTGTCCTTTCTTTTTTTTTTCTTCTTTTCCTCGCCCCCACCACTCCAGGTTGTTCCAGCTTGCCTTTTCGTTCATGCCTAAACAGATGCAGCCTGGTTTTAAGCAAGCTCCAGAACAGCTGGATACACAGTTGTAGGGTTTACTGAAAGGCAAGAATCTGATTTGGGACTGGATGTGGGGATGGGTGTGGTACTGACGTGGTCAAGTACATCATCCTTAAAGCAAATGTTTAATTTTTGAGTCTTTCAGATACTGCTTTTTGTATCTCAAAATCATGGTAATGTCTTTTCTTTTGCTTGTTGTTACAAAGTCTCTAGTGTACAAGTGAATCTGCAGAGAAAAAGTTGTCTTTATTAAATGGAGTTAAGTATTCAAAGGAAACTATTGAAATGTTGAAATACTGTTTTCTGCTGCTTGTATTGTTTATAGGCATCTAAGTATAGGTGGTCTTTTAATTTCTGAGTTTGTTAGAAATGTGATTGGAAGTCATTTTTTTAGACATGTTTCTTAGAAAAGAGTAGAGGTTCTGCACAGATGACTTCTGCAAGGTTTTCTGTGGCAGTTTAAGATACTCCTGCCCCAGTTGCAGAATGAGCAGAACAGCATATGCAGTCCCTGCTGACCCACAATCCAGCATCCTAGATTCAAGGAGCTGAATGTGACTGAACAGTGAATTGCACAACATGTTTTCTGCTGAGTCCATTACGGAGGAATAAACTGTCAAGATTTACCAGAGCTAGTTATTTAAACAAAAAAAAAAAGTAAGAGGTTTATTAGAACAATCTCTTGCCACTTCTGCAGCCTGAAGGGAAATCTGAAAGCCTAAACATATTTGTGTCATTAGATTTACACAGTTACTAATGATGCTGTCTAATCTTGTCTTTGAGCCAGAAGGTTAGAAATTATAATCTTACATTGGGAAACAGATTTTTCCAGCTGTAGGATTTCAGTAATTCGCCGGGAAGTTTGGTATGACCAGTATCTTGCTGCTCCTTAAACTTACACTATGATTCTGTGATTGGTCAGTCCTGTCTGCCAGGAAATGCAGCCAGGGTCTTTATACAGCTACGGTTGGTATAAAATATGATACTGTCAGGTCAGTGCGAATTATCTGTAATTTTTATCAGAGTCTGTCATGGATGCTTAGTATTTCCTTTGAAAATACATTATATGCCATATATAATGTTTTGGCTCCTTATTTGTATCATTTGCTCGCAAAGTCCTTGTCCTATGTTACTTAACTGTAAAGTGCTTTGAGATATCTCAGTTGTGAATTTTAAATTGTTATTAGAAGGGTATTCCTAGTGCTTCTGCTTTTCTTCCAGAGTTATTGATGGCTTGGAGACCCTGGATGAGCTGGAGAAGCTGCCTGTGAATGAGAAAACCTACCGACCTCTTAATGATGTTCGCATTAAAGATATTACTATTCATGCCAACCCTTTTGCTCTGTAGCCACAGAGCGCCTCGACACATTCTTGAGAGACTGGTCAGATTGGCTGCTGGATGATGGGGTTTAAAGTGTCATTAAAAAGGGTTATTTGAGCTGAATCATACCTTTGCTCATTGAATGCAGGATTTTCAGGAGTTGTGACATTGTTTGGGAGCTGTCACAGTGGAACCTTATGCTTTCAAAGCCAGCTTTTTGCAAGCATCATCCAGGATTTTGATTTTTAAACATTGCTTTTTATACTTGTATAATAAGAAAATACTTTAAAAATATATATTTTTTGCAAATACTTGTTTTCTGACTTATTTTTCTTAGTGATACTATCTTGAAACAATGTCCTGTGCTACAGTTCCATACTGCCAGTTTTCTGAAGCTATCTCATGTAAATTCTAACCTTCCTTACTTCACTGGTTTTTAGAAAACTGAGTAAGATATGCAATTTTTTTCCTCTAGGTGAGAGCAGTGTCATAGATAGGTGAAACCTTTCTCTCCTGGAGGATTGGAGACTACGTTTAGAGGAGTGCTTGCTCTTGTACTGCTGTGTTGGAATGGTAACCTCTTCAGCCTCCCCAAAAGGTAGATTGGAAACAATCACTTCTGCCCCTGGAACAACGCTTTGGTATAAATGAGTAAATATTTGTGTCTTTACATAGCTGTTGATTGAATTAGGTAACCATGGATTTACTGTAACTTATTTTTCATCACCTTATTGCATAAACAATAGGGGGTGAGCACAAGGAAGAGTAGTGGTTAAAAACACTGTGGTCAGACTTCTAAACAAGAATTTCCTGATACACCCTAAATAATAAAAGATACTGTGGCCAAAATTATGTTGAACAAATAAGAGAGAGTTGTTGTTTGGTCTTATTTGAGACCAAATGTTGTTGGACTTTAATTAGAAAGTCTGCAAGAAGGTCCAGAGGTATCTCAATAGTCAAGAGGAAAAATAAAATATGCATACATATGCATGTGTATATGTATATATATATTGCTGATCCTATGCTTGTCACTTAGTATCGTAAGCATAAAATAAACTGACTTAAGCAGGGAAAAGAGAGTGATTTTTACACACCAAAAAAAGCAGTTCTCTACATTGGGCATACTGGGAAAAGCAGAATGTTCTACTCTTCCTTGTGGTAGATTTTAAAAAATGCATTTTGGAATCAGTTTGTTTTCATAAAGCAGGAAAAAATCAACTCATTTCCACATAAGTTGTTCACTTTCTGACTCTTTAATATGTGGAGGTGAGAGTATATATTTCCAGTTCCAACTGTGCATGAGAGACCCGGACAGGAGAGAGTACCCACAGTTCCTGCATCCAACTCCTACCATTCTGGACTGCTTCCCCAAATACTCCTTGGACTCACTCAGCATCACTTAGTGAAGTCCATTCTCATATATATGCTCTTAACCCTTGGGAGATCCAGGTCCAGCTGACTAGCAGTCTGCTTCAGACCAGTATTTCCCATTTTCAGACTTTTCCTCTTAAAAGAAAGAGGAGAACTTATTTGCAAGAGAAAGGCAAGGCAATGCCAGGTACAGATTACTGAGTGTTAATGAGCAAAGTTAATCAGTACCCTCTCTCTGGGACAAAGTTTCTACATTCTGTATGAATTGTTACTTAAAGCTCCTAGCCCTTACTCCTGACTTAATACATTTTACCATAATACCTTGATCATTCAAGTAAAGGATTTAATTATTTTAGCTCTGTGCTCTTTCTGTCTCTTCCCTATAACCAGTGGTAATAGCAGGTAGGCAGAAGCACACTGCTGCACGTTTGACTGCTGCACTGGCACTACTGCCATGCAGAAGGACGGACCTACTGGAAACTTTCCTACAGTGCAAAGGAACCAATAATTTAAAATGCTGACATCTGGCACTGAACTGGAAACAATTCCAGGTCTATGTTGTTTTTTTTTTTCTCCAAAAAAAAGAAGCTGTTATATATAATGTGTGGAGTATGGGGACCCAAGCAATTTGCTCTCTGGAGAATATATTAAATTTAGATTTATTTTTTTTTTTAATCTAAAGCTGTGTATTGGAAGGAGAGTGATCTTATTGGACAGGATTACTTCCTAACTTTTTTAATTTGTATTTTGTTTGTTTACCTGTTTGTGGCTCTGAACACCTCCCAGGTTCTCCCTGAGAACCTGGAACGCAACAGGAAAAATAATGGTAGGGTTGGTCCCATCCACTTGTTGAAGAGAAAGCAAGACAGAGAGTAGGGAGCGGGGCAGCTGTGGCAGTCTGTGATTTTGTGAGCTGTTACTGGGAACAGCATATGTGTAATTTACTTCTTGCAGACAGTCAGGTGTTGTGTCACCAGCTGTTTGGTAGTGACATATAATCCTTTAAATAGCAAAAATGTTGCAGACAGTACTGTTTTATTGTTGTCAGCTTGTGCTTTACGAACTCCTCTGTTTGCTTCCATCACTCTGGTCCGTTATCACAAACCCTACAGCCACAAGGTGAGTTCTGTCGAAATACATCTATCTGTGCAAAGAAAAATGTGTATGTTAACACAACAGTCTTGATGTGATGATGACTGTGATGGAGGTTCTCATCACGTATATTCTAGATTGTCTCTGACCTCTGCTGGCATTAGAAAAACAATAGGTAAAGTTGGTGTTAGAAGTATGTCAAGCTGGAGAGCAAGGAACAGAAAGAAAATAATGGTGCATTATCCATGGATAAATTTGCACGTGTAATGTAGATGTATGTTGGTCACAGGGTCAGTTGTGGAAATAAATTTAAAAAAATACAGAATGAGAAGGCTTATTTATCAGGGGTGGAAGTGTTTTAGAAAGTTTAGTCCTTCCCAGAATAAAAAAAAAAACCTATTGTTTTTTAGGGAACTGATGCGGTTAGGCTGTTGTAGTGTTTCAGGACTGTTTTATCCTTAGATGCTCTTTTTTTCCACATAAATTAGATTGCATGTGAGATGTTTGACTGCTGCTTATGGCTTTTGGAGAACGAGATCTCGAGCGACTGATAGATGGCTGATGGGCTGGAAAGCTCCTTCTGAGAGAGGTGGTGGCTGAAGGGCTGCAGCAAGGCACGGGACAGCGAGAGGGGTGGCCGTGACTTCAACTGCCATGTGTGCCCTAGCAGTGAGCAGCAGAGGAAAAGAGGGTTAGTTCTGTGGGAGTGATACCACAAACCGGCAGATAAAACTTTCTAAGACTCAATTTAAAGTTTAGAAAGCAGGCATTCTTTATTGCAGTGCTGGGTGCACAGGGGATAGCTCCTCCGAATACTGTTGTCAAATTAAATTTATATACGACAGGTATGTATATTCAATGGAATGCCAAGAAAATATTAGCATATTCATTACATTTCTGAGGATTCGTTTACATATTACAATAAGCCTTTGGGCATGTGTAGTTGTGCCTTCTGGTGGTCCTCATTTTGAGTGAGGGTCGTTTCTTCCTCAACCTTCATCTTCACATGTCCTTTGGCTCACTTTTCATGTTGGCAAAACATTCTAACTGCTTAATTGCTCATTAAAACTAATGATCTCCCTGCTTACCACCTGTTTGTCAGACAATGTCCATATTTATTGCATCCTTGTCTTAGGTCACCATGTTCTCAGGGCCACATACATACTTTCTTATCTTACTAAGTCTTTGAAACCATTTGGGATGGTTACTAAAATAGCTACATTTCTTCTCTAAAAGAAGGTTCTCTACAGTTTAACCATTTATAAACTACATAAAATCTGCCTTAGGTATCAGGAGGGTTTTGGTTTGGGTTTTTTTTGGGTTTGTGGTGGGGTTTTTTTTCATTCTGTGGGTAGAGAAGAGTGATCTCTACACGTACTTGAAGAGTTGCATTTCATTTGTTTGGTTTATGGTGGGTATTTGTGTTCTCTCCAGACTTGAACACCTGACTGTAAGCTAGTAAAAGGTACCAGGAGACTACTTGGAAATGCTTTTAATGCCAATGGTTGTTGCAAAGATATTTTTGTCAGTCATACGTGGTTCTTCAAACCTCTCTTGATTTAAAGCTGTGTCTATGTGCTTTGAGAGCCTCTAACACTCTGTCTAGGGAAGAGACAGAGAGAAATAACAGGCTTTATCACCGAGGGTGAAAAATTATGATTTAGCAATTAAGAATCTCTTGGGGGGGGAGCAATCTTCTAGCAGTCATTCTGAAACGAGGGTGAGAATTTATTTATTCATTTACTGCGTCGCTGGTTTCCCTACATAAAACTGCTTTAACGGCATCGCCGGAGGAGGCATCCGGGGCTGCCGTAAAACGTCGTGACCGGGTGCAGCGCGCCTGTGTGGGCCCGCCCGGCAGGACCGGGACAGCCAGGGGTCTTCGCGCCGAGCGGAGGGGACGGCACCGCTCCGGGCGCTGGCCGCCCGGCCCCGCCGAAGGGGCGGCGGTGCTCGGGGTGGCCGTGCTCGGGGTGGCCGGAGCCGGCATCCTTACCCGCTCCCGGTGGACGGGACCACCTCGGGGCTGACGGGGCCGCCGCCCTGCCCTGCGGGCGCGTCCCCCCACCGCGGGCGGGGGAGCGGGGTGTCGCGAGGCGGACCCGCCCGCTTGGTGACGCCGCGGGGGAGGCCCCTCTGACGCGCC
>VXAK01021019.1:59601-75497 GCA_013399435.1 Arenaria interpres
TGCCAGAGGGAAGGCGGGGCGGAGGGAAGGGCGCCGCCGCGGTGCGGGGGAAGGAGGTTGCCTCTTGCCGTGAGGGGAGGGCGGCGGGTGGCTCGGGTCGGCCCTGCCGGAGCGGGCGGGTCGAGTCGGCCCGGCCGGGGCGCCCCTCTGCCCCCGCCTCCCCGCCGCCATGTTATCTGCCCCCACCTTGTTCCGTGCGGAGAGAAAATGGCTTCGGCCGCTTTAGCGGGACAGGCCGAACCTCTTTCCTCTGCACCTGCTCGGGGTGGAGGACGGAGCGTCTTGTCGGAGCAGGGGTTTGGCGGGGCGCGGACTCCGCAGCGGGTGTGTGCGGGCCGGACCCAGCGCTGAGGGGGCGGGGGGGGTCTCATCCCCCTTCCTGGGGGAGGGAAATGGCCGACCGGCGCCCGCAACCGCGGTGTCTGGGCGCCGTGGGTGCCCGCGGCCCGCTCTGCAGCATCGCCGCCCCTGCGGGCCCGGGCGTGTCGGCCTGAGGCGCAGCTTGTGAGCTGGAGTCGATTTAACGATTGGAAAGTGAAATAAAAGACGTGTGTAGCGAGTCACCGTTTTCTCTTTGAACTCAACTACTAGGAGACAACCTAAATTTTAACTGAAAGTGGTGAGGTTTGGATACCAGGAAGAAAGTTTTCACAATGAGGGTGGTGAGACACTGGAACAGGTTGCCCAGAGAAGCTGTGGATGCCCCATCCCTGGAGGTGTTCAAGGCCAGGCTGGATGGGGCTTTGAGCAGCCTGATCTAGTGGGAGGTGTCCCTGCCCATGGACGGTCTTCAAGGCCTCTTCCAACCCAAAGTGCTACGTGATTTTGTTGTCACTTTGACTTAGCATCAGGAATTCTCTGGGAAGCTATAGAGAGAACTGTGGTAAAAGTGTGTGACAAGTTCCTTGAAGCTTTTAAAAGCACGCTGGGCAATACTTATATGCCCTTTTTAAGTATACAGACGCTGCCTTTTTTCCTAGTGTATGCCTATTTCCTAGTGTATGCCTCACCATTGGGTGCCTGAGCAGCTTTGCAGAAATAACATGCACGCTATGTGTTTACTGTCTGAGCCACGATACTTCTTCTTAAAATATTTTCTAAGTAGGAAGTTATTGGTTTATATTCCCCTATCAAATACGGTTAATTTGAAAAACCTCTTGAATTAAAAAAAAAAAAGTGGAAGGAAGAGCAGAGAAAAAAATGAAAATTGGGTAGTTGAGGTAAAATACAATCTTGTAGTGTTAATTTGATTACTTTGAAAATGAATTGTTTGTCTATGGGATGTAATTCAAAGAGCAAAATATCTTTGTTACAGAGGCGCTATTCCAGGCAAACTAATTATCCTGACTGGGATAAAAAAGACAGTCCAGATCACAGGAGACGCGACTGTGCAAATAAGAGAAAGAGGAGATCATTAACTGGTCCACAGGAGAACAAACACTGCAAACGTGATCTTTCTAAACGTCCTGAGAGGTAAATAACTTTTTGACTTCTAATATCAGCAGGCATATGTTTTAAGATTTTATTATTCTCATCAGGTCATCTGATAATGTATTAATTTCTGAGTTGGAGATATTTCAAGAGAGATGTCTTACAGCTTGAAACAAAAAGCTGTCTTGATAGGGGCACTAGAATTATTTTAATTAAGTTTATTTGATCCTTTGTTTGTAGTACCTGTTCAGAAACCAAATGTGTAAATGAAAGAGACCATCATGACCGACAGTATGTTGAAGAATACAGAAACGAGTACAATCAACGATGTGATACTGGGCATCACAGTAGCAAATCATCAGGTTATAGTGGGACGAGTAGTTACAAAAGGAAGTACAAGACACATCACACTACCTGTCCTCATCGTCATTCACAGGTGGTGTGACCGATTTTAATTTAGGCTTTTTTGATTTTAAGAAGGTACATTCTTACCTGGGCAGTAGTAATTGAGTGTGGGGGATTGGGGAATTCTGTCAATAATATTAGTAGTTTATTCCTTTAGCTAACAGTAGTAGATTATTATTCTTGCTAGGGTTTCATTTCCTTGCATGAAAATGTATAGTTCATAGGTATGATTGCGATACCACAGAACATAGTCTTGCTATTTGTTTATTGGCTGTATTTGAGCAGATTAATGAATAGAATAGTAAGCATCAATTGGAAACCTTGAGTTACAGGCATCGCTTCTATGCCTTCAAAATTTTTACGATGACAAGCATTTATTTCAGTCCTACTAGAAAATCCAAGCACAAGTTTTTAAACTTGCTTTTGACTAAGTGTCACTGAAATAGCAAGGAGATAATGTCAGATTTTTACTTTTTAAAAAAATTTATTTAGTAAGATGTTTTTAAGTATTGCTGAAAAATCAGAAGAATCAGATACATATGATGTCTGCCCACTAGCAGGGTAGTTTTCTGGTCTCTGTTATATGTTTAATTCTTATAAAAGCTGAAGATAGGATTTATAATTTAAGATCTTCAGCTGAGAGAGCCTAAAGTAAATGTTTATGCTATTTATGGTTTTAAAAAATATCAAGTATTCAGACTAGTGATTCAATATCTGTTACTTAAGATGAATATTTTAATTATGGCCACAAGGCTGGGGTTTTTTATATGTACGTATATATAATATGATAATTATTAAATCCTTTTACTTTAAAAAAATAATACGGGCACTGAAATCCTAAAGTACAATTCAGTGAACCAGTCTTTTAAAAGAAAAGCAATTGTGTTGTAATTTTTTGTTGGCTTGCCACTTTGAGTATCTCATCTGAAAATCTGTTCCTTGCCATGTTTTTCTTCTGTAACATAAACTGTGCCCTGTGAATTTCTGGGGACTGAATTTGAAATTGCTCCTGCCAACTGTTCGTGGCCTGGTGTGTAACTGAATGCCTGAATATCTCCCCGCTGAATGAATTGCGTATTCTGCCCTGAATTCACTCTGATATATTGATTGGCTGGACGATCTTGGTGCCGTTTCCAGAAGAGTCACCGAAGGAAAAGATCCAGGAGTGTAGAGGATGATGAGGAGGGTCACCTGATCTGTCAGAGTGGAGACGTACTAAGTGCAAGATGTATAGAAAACTTTTCAAAATTTATTAACTTTTCAGCTAGAATAAGTTCTTTTAGCTTAAGATGTGAGGGGGCTTTGGAAGTCTTTTCTTTCTGTCTTGACTTTTTTTTTTTGTTTGGGGGTGGGGATTGTTATTCTTTTTGTGTAGAACTTAAAATATGTTTCTTTTTTCCTTTTCCTTTCCCCCTCCCCCCCCCCAAAATAGTAAATGAAGTTAATGAACCTACTAGAATGAGATCCCTGTAAATGTGCCTGAATGAGAGCTGTGCAGTAACATCTCTCAAACTAGATATTTACAATTTAGAGAAGAACAGTCTAGAGTAATCTTCAGTGATAGTACTTAGTCTTTTTGTTTGGTTGGTTTATTTTTGTTTAGTTTTGTTTTTTGATATCTGAGTAACTTTACAGCTTCCGTGAGTGAGAGTTCTTTTCTTTATAGATGAGATTGTTGCTACTTTGGGTGAAGGTGCTTTTGGAAAAGTAGTGGAATGCATCGATCACAAAGCGTAAGTCTGTTTAATTAAATACATACAATTTTTCTTACTATCACGGTGTGGTTGGTGAAATGCTTTCTGATCGTATCGGGTTTTATCTTTACTTCCTCCTGCACCGCTCTCTGTTTCTTCAGGGCTGCCGCAAAGCTCATGTTAGGCTGCGAGGTGTAGTATTAGCCCAGCATTCATAAATATAAAGGGAAGGTAAATGGCACTTTTAAGAATAATACTGCTATATAAGGTATTGAGTAGGTTTTCAGAAATGTAAACGTTAAATTTTAGTTGTGTTTTTGCGTAGATGTATCTTGGTTACATTAAGTATGTATTTAAAAAAAGACCTTTTCTGATAAGGTTACCATTTTTATAAACAATCTGTATGGTGATTGATAGTTACTGAATAGTCTTACTTAAAACTTCTCAATGTTCTAATCGCTGTTAAAACCTGTCTTTTCAGGGAAGACAGACATGTTGCTGTGAAAATAGTAAAAAATGTTGATAGGTACTCTGAGGCAGCTCGTGCAGAAATACAAGTCCTGGCACATTTAAATGCATCAGATCCCAACAGTACATAGTAAGTGTTGGAAGCCAGCCGTGCTTTGTTTTGCCTTTAAGGTTTCTATGACATGGCTTTCTGTAACACACAATGTATGTATCTGAGCGTTATACAACTCCCTGTTGCAATTCATGTCTTTTCCTGGTTTTGCAGTCGCTGTGTCCAGATGTTAGAGTGGTTTGAGTACCACGGACACGTCTGCATTGTTTTTGAGCTGCTGGGGCTCAGCACCTACGACTTCATTAAAGAGAACGGCTTCCAGCCATTTAGGCTGGACCACATCAGACAGATGGCGTATCAGATCTGCAAATCTGTGAACTGTAAGTATGTTTCTTTTTTGCTTTATTCGTTAAATTTTCTTGGCGGAATGCGCTGACTGTGTGTTACCTTGCAGTTTTGCATTTGAACAAATTGACACATACAGATCTGAAACCGGAAAATATTTTGTTTGTGAGGTCTGACTATGTGGAAGAGTACAACCCCAAACTGGTGAGTTGCTGCCCCCTCCCCGCCTCCCCCTCAGCCCAGCCCCTGGCTTTATTTGGTCACTTGCATCCCCATTCATTTCAGAAATGTGACGAACGCACGCTGAAAAATCCAGACATCAAAGTTGTGGACTTTGGGAGTGCAACGTACGATGATGAATATCACAGCACTCTGGTGTCTACGAGACATTACAGAGCTCCCGAAGTTATCCTGGGTCAGTAGATCGCTCTTAGACTGAGCTTTCACCTGAGAGTGATTGTGTGCTAGGAAGTGTTGGGCGTTTTGCTCCAGCTGTTGAACCGTCTGCGGTCTGTTATGAACCGTGTACCTTCTGATTCCTTTCACAGCACTGGGATGGTCACAACCATGTGATGTTTGGAGCATCGGGTGTATTCTCATAGAATACTACCTTGGATTCACAGTATTTCCGGTAGGTAGGTAGCTACCAACCTCAGAATGATGCAGCGTGTGTGTAGTGCTCCCCAACTTAGTCCCCAACTCTCTGTAGCAAATTTTCACTAAGGGGAACTGCCTCTAGTGGATTGTGACTTATTTCAGGAAGCAGGAGACTACAGCCACTCTGGTTTCCTCAGTCTGAAACTGATGATGGGTCTTGTTCGCTTCCTCTAACGATGAACAAAACTGTCTTTTCCCTCCAGACCCATGACAGCAAAGAACACCTGGCAATGATGGAGCGAATACTGGGGCCTTTGCCAGAGCACATGATAAAGAAAACCAGGTAACTACATTTTTCCATACTGGGACTGCTATAGTTTAATGTAAATACTGTTAGATTTGGTTTAATGGCAAATTCTTAAAAAAAGTTTAATAGATTCATATAAAAGGTATGCAGTTGCAACGCTTCTGGCTTGCTTTCAAACTGCATTGGTTTAGCTTCATGTTGTAATCTAAACTCCAGTCTCCGTATGCTTGTCTCTTTGCTTATATAGATAGTTTTTTAAAAAAGACAGGGGAATCTGAATATTGACATTAAAATACCTTACAGGGACTTAATTTGAAAGCATTTAAGTTGTCTCGTAACTCAAAAACACATTCATAAGTGTGTTATGTAAATATAAATAGGTAGAACTGTGATACATTTTAATGAGGTGTTTTAAATAATGCTATGAAACAACATAGATGTATAATGTTATTTAAAACATTATATATATAATATAATGTTATTTAAAACTTTTAAAAAGTGATAAACGTTGTGTGTGGACAGGATTTATTTCACATGATTTTCATAGCATTCCTGATTATAATACAGATCAGGGATTGCACTTCTATTGTAAAAAAACATTTTGGGTTTTGCATAAAACTGCTTGGTCTGACAGAAACTAGCACATCACCCTTGTGCTCTGTTTAACAAGCAAAAGGCCACTCTCGGGGAATATTCGCAGCTCAGTTCTCAAGTTGTGAACAAACGTGCTGCTAAACTTCTAGCTACGGGACAAAATCCAATCTCCCAGTAACAACCCACGCTCTGTTTGTTTAAGGAAACGCAAATATTTCGTTAAAGACCGGCTGAAATGGGATGAACACAGTTCTGCCGGGAGATACGTCTCAAGGCGCTGTAAGCCCCTAAAGGTAAGATGACAGAAGGGAAACTGTTCTGGGGAGAGGAGCTTGAAGTACAATTACAAGATTAAAAAAAAACATGTTTGTTTTCTTCATGAAGGAATTCATGACCTGCCATGACTCTGACCACGAGAACCTTTTTGACCTCATTCAGAAGATGCTGGAGTATGACCCAGCCAAGCGCATTACTCTTGAGGAAGCACTAAAACATCCTTTCTTCTTCCCACTGAAAGAGGAAAAAAAGGGCGCTGCCGCCTGTAGCTGAGCAGGCAGACACAGGTGTCAGTCCACTAAAGAAACATAAAAAGTGTTAGTGTATTTATTGTACAGTTATTTTGTAAATGCCTTATTTTGTATTGTGACTTTTTGGATACTGAAGTTTAATCCAGCTACCGACATAAAACTTATTTAAGAAAAAGGTGCTGATGAACCTGGTTGTCTTCCCTCAGTAAGTAAAAAGCTCGGGACACTTCTAACATGTGGGAAAGATCACCATCTACAATATAAAATACACCTCCTAACAGGCAAGAAAGTATTTTAATTAAGCTGTTATTATTTTAATTAAGCTGTTATTATTTTAATTGTTTTACTCAACTGTCATTGGACTGATTCTTATCCTTTAGCATGACTGATGCTTCCTTTTTGGCTAAGAGAAGAGAGACAGCCCTTGACATTAAGTGTAAGGATGGCCTTTATTTGTTTAAAAAAAAAGTTACAAAGTAAGGAAGATGACTGTAGTATCGAACAGATGGCATTGTGATCACCCATTTAAATTTTTCTTTTTAGATTTTAGTAGGTGTACTCTGGTTACCAGTATTTCAGTTAATGTTCATTATTAGCTTACAACTATATAGACTTCACTCTTACCCAATCTTTCTTGAATTACAAGCTGTCCTGAGAATTTCCATCAGCAATTCCAAGTTTCAGGGAGCAGACGAGCTGTTTGGTTTGACACGTCAACTGCCAGCATAAAATAACCTCGCAGCTTCAGAGGGAGAGGGGAGGGGTTTTTTCCACCTCACCTGAGCAGCAGGATCTCTCGTCTGTGAGAGAGGAAGACCCCGCCACCGCCCCCTCACTGCAGAGCCGCCCGGCAGCCCCTCAGGAACACAGGCCACCAGGCTCAGAGGTGCCACTCCTCCTGCCCCACCACAGTTACTCTTCAGTGCCACCAGAACAGCTTCTCTCCAGTAGGACACTGAGCTCCCAGGAGTGGGGCAGCCACCTCGCCCAGCAGTTGGGATAGAGGATTGCTTTATGCTGGAAGTAAAGAGACAATTAATTAAGTCCTTGGGGAGACAGACAACCACCGATGAATGGGGTTACGTGGAGCAAGTGGTAGGGACGGAAGTGGAACACCAAGTTACGACACAAGCCATGGCCTCTTCACTTTGGAGACTTTTTACAGTTTAATTTGCAAACGGAACTGCCATTCACCGTATCATGTCTACTCAAATATAGATAGAAAACCCAAGGGGTAAAGTGGATTTCATTGTGGAAGGCCTTAAATTACATTATTACAGTAGAAAATACAGGAGGTAGAATATAACTGAAAGGACAAATGCAGGTTAGAGTCAAATCTATAATAGCTCCTGTAAGCTACTTAAAACATGGTTTTAAAAACTAAACCCAGTATTCCAATAACTATAGAAAACAGTTAAAATAAATTGCCATGAGAGCCCTTATATCATGCTTGATACAGGGAGGTAGGATGTAAGAATCAGGACACATGAGACATGACACATATGTACAGCTCCTGTTTGCTTTACTGAGGACAGTTTCACAGGTCAGTCACCCTCTTCAGCTTCGGACTCCGACTCTGGAACAGAGAGACCTCATCAACAGGCTGCCGGCAGCTCACACCCTCCAGCCCCCCACCTTCACCCCCTGCCCTGCACCCCGTGTAAGGAACAGCTGCTATTGGATCCACGTGGATTGCCCCAGCAAGCTCTTTCTAGTCCCGGGGGGCACAACTGGTCTCAGCAGGACAATTAACACCCCACCCCCCAAAACAAAGCATTATTATCCCCAAATGAACAAGCTCAACTTGTGAGCTAAGCTGCTGCTCACCTTCTTCAGCATTCTTGAGCCACTCAACAAACTTTTTCATTTGCTCCAGAAAAACACTCTTTCCTTTCGCAAGATGCGCGTCCTTGTACCACTTGAGGATGGGTTCTTCACTCAGAACTTCAGCTGTAAGTAAGTGGTGCAAGAGCAGCATTAGCACAGCAAACCCGAGTACCACCTCCCGAGATCCTTGACCGGCAGCTTTCGCCTCCTGCCCTGGAAGCCCCACAATATGTACCCCTTCCCCGGCTGTGGCTGGACATCCCCGCACTGAGGGGGACCCCCACTTTACAATTCTGAGCAGCATCTCAGATTGGCCGCTGGGGGTTCCCCGACACTGCACCTTCAACTCCCACTAACAGTCTCAAGTGCCTCGTAGCCATTCGAGATGACACCCTCTAAGGAAAGCTTCAGACAACTGCTAAGAGCAGATGCAAATTCTTTAAAGGCCAAAGTACACCAGAGGAAGCGTTCAATTAGTTTTTACGTTTTACAAGTACAATATTATCTTCAGTTTAACAAGTTTCCTGGTGTTCCCGTGGTGTTTCCATGGGTGCACAGCATGTTTTTCAGTTACACCTTTTAACAGCCACTTAACAGAGAGCCTAGAGCACCCCAGAACACCTTGGGGGTCTCAGCCTCTGGCTGTTCACAGCGTTCAGACAGAACTATGAAGAATACACTATCGTGTCACCTTCCCGAACTCAAAAGGGCCAAAGAGCCTTAAAATCTCAATTTGGCTTTGATCTACCATAACTCTTTAAGATGTAGTAGACAGGCAGCATCCTTGCCTAGAGGGGTACGTCCCCAAGGACAGCCCCATCCACCTTTGCATTTTACTGCTCCACCTTGGCAAACAGAAGGTGGAAAATTCTTCAGCTCATGAAGTGCAGTGTTGTAGCACTGACCTTCCCTAAAGATCTTATCAGGACAGAAGCATTCTGTAAATACAGGCTCTAAAAATTCCAACCAAACAAAAAACACCGCTCCCCTACCAAACTACAACCCCAGAGCAGTTACCTTTGTAGAAGAGCACCACTATTTTCTGGAAGGCCTTCATGAAGTGAATGTTGTCATAACAATACTCTTGAATCTTCAACAGAAGAGTCAGCTCTGACTGACCTTGGGTAGTAAAGGCAGCAAGTAGAGGGCTGTATTGCTGTAACAGGAACAACAAATTGGCACAGGCAGAGCACACCTACCGCCCCACCAGGCTGGTTTCACACAGTTTCCATCAGCCACCACTTAGAAATTTCCACCCCCCACCGCACCGCAGAGTGCTTCTGCAGGCGTCAGACTGCTGTGGCCTCAGGAACTACAACTACAACACCACAGTTACAAGGAGAATTCCCTGTCTAACACCGTCTCTGCATTAGGGGGGTTGTAAGTTTTACCTCATTTAAAGGGGAGCTGGAGACAGAGGGAAGCCCAAGCCCTACCCAGTGGGTGCAGAAGCCCATGCTCCCGTTACAGTTACCTTCAAGTGCTTAATGGCTTGCTCTGCGACCAGCTCCTCCTTTTTGTTCCATTCCACTGTGCTCATTACACTGGACCAGATTATGGCTACCACGGTCTGCTCCGAGATGTTGTTTTTCTTCATCTCCTCCTTCACGTACAAGATTATCTGCCAGTGAGAATACAAGAGTCAGCAGACAGGCCACATATGACACTAAACTGAATTAAAACTTTTGTTCTAAAGGCAACCAAGAAGGTTTCAGAACCATAAGCAATCCCCTTGATCATACAGCAGGATTCAGGACATTAAGGAAAGACTATGAAGCTAATACTGAAACACCCCAGGGTCCTAATTTTAATTCTTAGTGAGAGCTAAGTGGTTAAGTTCAGTGTTTAATTAGGACAGAACTTCAGATTAGTGTTAGATGCTACTGAACTTTGGATAATTTGAGCTAAGCTGCTACAGAAAAAAGAAAGGGGGAAAAAAACCCAAACCAACCACCTACACCTTGCCTACAGACAAATACTTACATCCTTGAACGGATCTCCCCGTGACATCTGCTCCTGAAGTTCTTTCTGCAGCTCCTTCCGAGCTCCTATGCTTTGCTGGTTCCGAACGTACTCAGAAAGTTCCTTCAGTCCTGCTTCAGTGAAGTACTTGGAGAAGTGTTCAACACTCTGTTTATTGGCTGGGAAGAGTTCCTGAAAACAAAGTTTACAACAACTCTTTTGTAAAAGAAACACGTTGAATACTTTGCTGGTAAATGCTATTTACTAAACCGGCTTACACAGTCGATGAGTAATTTCAGAGGTACTCACCATCAGCCTGTTATCCATGTTTACTTTACGAAGACTGACCGCCACCGCATTAATATCTTTCTCGTTTATCCACGATTTGAACAGCTTGACTGCAAAAGCTGCAGAAACACCTGTGCAACAGGAATAGGAACATTATTACTGAAAACCAAACCAAAGGGAATGATAAGGCCTGAGAGCACACACAGGGCACCTCATGTGCCTGCCTCCTGCCCAGAGCAGCTGCAGCTGTGCCCAGAGGCAGCCCCAGACAGCCTGCAGAAGCCCTGCCTGGGGATACTGCAGCCTCCGGCAAGCTGGACTTCCCTCGCTGCTCTGCATCGTGAAGGCTTCCCTGTAAAACACTCAACTCTCCTCGCAGCAATTTAGGAAGGAACCTAAAGACATCACACACCTTCTGCATCCTGCAAGGTCCCTTCTCCAAAATACATTACTGCCTTGCTGGGCAACACTAGTGATGGCACCTCCAGTGTCACGCAGGGAGTCCTGCACACGAGTTTTCTGAAAAGGCTAGTTTTCTAAAGTCTTAGCAAGACCTTCCAGGTTGTAAGGCAGCATGTTTACCTTTGCTAATCCTGGAAAGACTATCACCAGCTGAAACTAGTGAGCTGCACGGGTGTACTGCCAGCAGCGTTTCCAGCTACTTGTCATGTTTCTGGCCCCCACCATCCTTCCCTAAAGGAGGAGCTGGGCAACACGTACCTTCTTTAACCAAGTTCTCATTGTAAAGACTGTTGAGAATCGAGGCATTCAGTGTCCCGTTGGCTAGCAGAATACCCGTCAACATGGCCAGTTTGTTCCGCTCAGACTCGGAGAACCCTTTCAGGAACAGCAGCAACTGCAAAAGGGAGTAAGAAGTGTTGCCATAAAAACAGCATCGCTCGCTGGAGATGAGCTACTGCCTCCACGTTACACTTTTGTTTCAATCAAGCTATTCGAGTAGCAGAAGCACTAGGTCACTGGCAGTCTTCACCACTAGGCACACAAGCTGGTTGTTCTACAATTAACAACTTCAGTGTTCTATTTTAAAAATCCACTGCATAATATAACTCTTCTGTATAAAGTGATTAACTAGCAGAATCTGAAGGTTTATTTGTCTGCTGATAAGGACCATACCTTTTTGACTTCATCTTCAAAGCCTTTCTCCAGGTACTTGTAACGCCTGATGAGCTTGTTAAAAACCTAAAAAGATACAGAGTGTGTTATTTTTTGCTCTGAGAACTCATTTAATTAGATTTTTTTAAAAAAATCAAGTTTAGTAAAGTTGGTCTGAACTCTTTAGAGCACTTTGACCTTAAAAAAGTGCTACCCCACCTCTTCTAGTAAGCTTCTTAAAGCCATGCATTATTTTAACCTAAACTTTCAACCACACAAACAATTCTAAACAGTCCTAAACACTAAACAGTCTAAGTTAAATTGTACTAATTTCAGAACTAACCTGAGCAAATGCTTGCATGGTTTCTAGGTCTTCCTGTGCTGCAAATACACAGACGTTTGTGCGTGTCATGTCATCTGCCAGGGTACCACCTGGGGCTAAAGAAGGGTTTCAGAATTAGTGGTATCACTCCCCAGTGAGAGCACTCAACAGTCTCCATAGTAAGAATTCCAATACCTGTAACGTGCAACATGTTGTCCTTTCATGATGAACTGAGTGACTGGATCACTGAAGACACCCCTACATTTCCATCTGCTCCACCGCCGTAGTGGAACTTTAAAATCGGTAGCTTAAGATATGAACGTTTAAATATTCTGACCCCCTACTGGTAACTGGATTGGCAACACATCTTCATTTACGTATGGGTAAGTTAACATGACCACCAACTCCTCTTCCCTTAAAGGAAGCCACGAAAGCTGCTTAATTCTAGCAAGCGTCTTTTTAGTGTCTGCTGCAATAGTGCTGCTTTGGAACTGTCTTAAGTAACAGTCTCACAACAGGAGATGAAACACGTAGAGATACACATTCAAAATTCAGTGCCCCCAAGATGAGCTTGAAACTTCAGTCTTGAAAGACTTTTAGCTGCTAATCAGAAGATGCTTTTTCGCCGTTCGTATTCAGTTTAATGCAGGCATTTGACTGGTAGCCAGGCTGCTGCACTCACTAGGGTGAATTCAAGTCACCAACTCCAGTGCCAGAATCCCTCATCCCCGGCTTCTATGCCACCCTACCTATCAGGGAGATCCTTTTGTTATGTATTAGTCAGAAACATGACTTAAAAGATGGAGATCAGCATCAGTGCAAGAATATTGAAAGGTGGTAAGGCAACAGGATGCCTGTTTTTATTCTGGCTAAAGACCAAAGCTAGTCCACCTAGCTACTTGTTACCGAGAGGGAGGCGAGTAAAGGACCCCTATACCACCATTAATGCAGTGATGCATTGTTCCCTTCCCCCTCAGCCTCATTCCTGGAAGGAACACTTCCTAACCGCGGTGGTTAGGGCTCCTGAATGTAAACCCACGGATTGCAACAATTGATACATTAACAATTTCAAGCAGCGATGCTCCATGTGACAGACAAGTTTACTTACTCCTACCACCAGCTCTTGCAACATCAGCAAGAGAGCCTCTTGCCAAAAGGACCACCACAGTAACTTCAGTCTACACAACACTGTTCCAATACACAGCTTTGAGCTAAGTGGACACACTTAATGAAGTTAAACCATTTTGAAAGCCTCGCTCTTCAGCATTTGCTTGAGCCAGTCACCTGACATTTCGAAGGTATCAGTACGAAGACCACCTGACCGTGTAACTGACGCACCCTCCCAAACCAGCCGCCCCCGCTGCACAACTGCCACCCACAGGCTGACTGTGGCCCAGAATCAGGTATTTCTTCTCCCTGTGCATTTAGGTCATTTGAATTTTATTTCTGTTACATTACAGAAAATCTTCTGCAACTGCCAAATTTCTCATTTAAGTCCTCCCCCCGCCCCACCTATTGCGTAACAAATGCTAAAATCCAAGACAGACCTTTTCCAGTCTGGGGAGACAACATAAGGGGTCCCTTTCACGGCCTGCATTTTATAAGGCTCCCTTCCATCTGACCCTCTCTCACTGAAAGTATTTAGTACTAGGAAATGTGAAGTCTAAATCAAAAAATACCACCTTTTTTTTTTTTAATTTTTTTTTATTACTTTTCAACCTCATTTAGCTTTATCTACTTCTCACCTGGTCAGTGAGCATCTGTTCTCCTCTTTACACACAGCACGCACATGAGTTTACAAGATCTTTCGTCATCACATTTCACTTCCTCAGTTCCCAGTGTTTTCTGCTGACTCGACCACCCTCATTTCTCACTCCCTGACATCTGCTAGAGCCCACGACCTCACTATTGCCAACAACAAATGATTTGCAATACCATTTCCAAGACTAAGCCCATCAGATTCTATAAACAGTATCACTTTCCAAAATAACAGGGTGGGGGTGCACAAAGCACAGAATCACGTTGGAATCTTTCAGGGCAACTCTGTTGGCCTTTTGACCACAGACCACACACCTGAAACAAGCATTCATCCACCTCACACCAGCAGAGGAGACTTGACTTCAGAGTCAAGATCCACTCCTGATAATAAGAAAAGCAACAAACAAAGCAATGTATTTTCCTTTAAGCCAAGTTTGTAAAGTCCACACTTTGCAAACTGACTCATGCAAAAGTGCAGTAGGGTACACAGAGTATTTCTACAGTAACCTGATTATTCAGTCACTAAGATGGTCAGTTTACACAGATAACTTAAACCCTGTTCCACACATTCAATGGGCTCTTTTAGCACAATTTTTACACTGAAAAGAAACTGAGCTTTTGTAGAGTCAAGTGAACAAAGGCTGACAGCAGCCTCGGCAAAGGGACTTACCCAGCATTCCACCAGCCACCAGGATGTCAAAAAGCGTTTCTGCATAGCGGCGATAGTCAAGTTTTGCACCAGAAGCATCAAGAAACTTTGCTACTGCCTCCAAGTCAGTGCCGGTTTCGCTTAAACCTTGAATAATACAGTCCTGGAACTGAGTAGGGTCAAACCTCTCTTTTTCATCTGTAAAGACAAAGCATTGAAATGAAGTTGCCACACAGAGCTGTTTAATTTTTTTAAAGTTTGTCATTTTACTTAAAAAAAAAAGCCACCACAAAAACAAACCCAAACTTGCACTGGCAAACCAGAAGTTAAACAGTCATCGTAAGGTAACTGCTATTAACTAGCACAAATAGCAACTTAACAGTGTAGCCTAAAATGAACTTCAATAGCCAATATAGCAGTAAGTAGTTTTACTGGATCAGCTATTTTCTAGGACAGATCCACAAAGCTTCCTGTTACCGCAGAGTTGCTTGCAAGCCAAACTATGGTTAAATGATTAAAAATAGACAATAACCCAGAATGCTAGCATTTCGTCTGCTGGACAGACTAAATCCAGCTCTCTCACTTTAACAGTTTCTCAAGGTACTTGTACTTTAACATTAAAATACATTCTGTAAGTCTGTATGTACTTCTGTACAACTTAATTACTATTTCACTATCTACAGCATCCTTAGTCTTGTCACTTTGAACTGGAACACTACTACTATATTAAAACAACAGAATTAAACAGAAACTCTTAAGAGCATCTCCACTATCTCTTTAAGAAAACGCCACCAAAACACTAAATTACTCATCAAACCTCTTCAATCATCAGCTCTTCTGATGGGCGCATACAGAGATCCGCACTTGCACATCCCACACTTTGGGGTTTGTTTGTTTGGGGGGGTGTGGGTGTGTGTGGTGGTGGTTTGGGTTCTTTTGTGTGGGGTTTCTTTTAAATTTAAATCAGGTATTTTTACAGCATTAAAGGAACAATGCAACTTTTATCCAGCCGCTAACACTGAAATTTCTACTAGTTTAGATGCTCCTAAGATGTACTATAGACCTGCAACAAGCCTGTGCTGGAATTTCCCTGTAACTGAGGCATACTACGTACTTCTGCTTTCGGGCTAAACATACTCAGTATGGTGCGAGAACGACCGTCTCTTAAGCCAAGGTTATCTAAGTAAGTTCAGCTACAATTCTTACTGCCATATATCTTTTTTATCAGCCCAGGAAACATTCTAGCACCCAGAGCCAGCCTCAAGACTGCGTGTTCAGCGTGGTCTCATTTAAAAGGTTTATGAGAAGAGCACAAAGGCGTTAGTTTGTTTACTGGCAGGAACCGACACTGTACCAGGGCCCAGGCGGCCAGCACTGACAGCAGGTACCGGCAGTGTGCGCACTGCAGCTCACCTCTTTTTCTGGTTTTAAAACGCTGGCCTGATAGCGTCGGCTTCTGCGGCTTTTGATTATTCATAAAAGACACCCTGCAAGGAAGCAGAAAGCCACCTCAGGCCACCGACCACGGGCCCTGCCCGCCCCGCCGGCCCAGCGCCC